>SADC01000967.1:0-72649 GCA_004194705.1 Ditylenchus dipsaci
AACAAGGTTAACTTAAACGATTTCAAATCAAAGAAAAAATAATTCTTGAATCCTTTTCTGTTTCATGTTTCTTGAAGCGTTCTTCGGCCAGAGCGTCGTCCATTGATCAAACAGTTGAGAGTGGCTGGATTGGTGATGGGTTCGGCATAGCGCTAAGGATTCTCTTGGCTTGACTCAGCTCCGGGGCAGTGACTGGCGGCTCTTCTTCATCAATTTCCACTTCTGGAGTCGCTATCACTTCGGCTGCTTGAACTTCCTTGCTTGCGACATCCTCAGCTATTTCGGCCAATGTGAGGCTCCACAGTTTCGAGAAGTTCTCCACAGCCAAGTAATTCTGCGAGGTTGCTTCACTTCATTGTTTGCTTGGAGTTCAGCCCAGAGACGGTCCATTATCGGCCAAGATGTTCTCGCCATCGTCTTCATCGTCTTCTCGGCCTGAAATAAACAATTATCATATCAGACATAAACAAGAATCCAACCTCTTCAGTGATCACAAACCCGCCTTTCGAAACAGCGGCTCAATGTCTCTGCGTTTGAGGCATCCAGGATCGGCGGAGAAATTGAGAGAGATTGGAGGAGATTGATCTTGTATTGGCGCTCGTCGTCGATGGCTGAGATTCTTTCACGCAGAAGGAAGCGCCTGTAGTGGACTTTCATGTTCTCAATAATTCCTTGGTCGCAGGCTGAAAGAAATAAATGTTTTGGAAAAAGCCCATCAACAAATATTGAAGCAAACCTGAGACTCTGCTGTGGTGTTCGGAGGAAAGAATTTCAATGTGATATTCTCGAGCTTGATCTTTGTGTGGCCGCTTGAAGTTGTCGAGGAAGAGCAAGACTTTCCGATTTTGGCGCTTTAGCTCTCGGTCCCATTCCTTCAGCCATGATTCGAAGATGCTCGCTAAAAACAAATTTAAACAATTAAAAGCAATTCGTACAATAAAAAATAAAATAATTTACCGTCATCCAAGCCTTCTTGTTCGCTTTGTACTGCACTGGAGGCTCGTTGTTTTAAAGCATCTCGGCTTGGCGGATTTCCCGATCACCAGCAGCGGCAGCTTCTCAGTCCCAGACATGTTGGATCCGACAGCACAGTAGTGATTCTCTCCTTGGACTTCTTGCCGGATGTGCAGCGCTCACCTGTAAAAAACATTAGAATCAAAGAATCAACCAAATTAAAATCAACCAACCCTTGAAGGCCAGAGTCTTGTTTGGAAGAAGCTGCCAGAAGAGTCCCGTTTCATCGCGTTGAAAACATCATCGGTAAGAACTGGAGATTGCTTCTCGAAGGATTTCTTGTTGCCAATGCCCAAAGCTGCCATGTCGATTTCACCTGCCTTTCCCTGATTGGTGCGGAAAGTGATCGAATGTCTGTGCTTGAACTTTGTGAGCCAACCTTCACTTGCTTAAACCCTTCGATGCCGAGAAGCTCCGCCAGTTGCAATGCCTTTTCCTAAAACAAACAAGAAACTGTTAATGTAAATACAAATAATAAATCTTACCATCACCAAAGACCCGTCACTGTCACATTCTGACTTCTGATAGTTTTGATCCAGCGCAGGACGGCCTCTTCGAGATCCTCATGCTTGACTGCTCTCAGTTTGGCTCGCTTGCTTCTCCGCCTTCATCGATTGCACTAAGGATGGCTGCCTTGTTTGCAAGAATTATTTGCACCGTTGATTTTCCAGCTTGAATTGTGTGACGAGCTGGCTCAAAGACTTGCCGATTCTGAAGCCACGATGATTTTCTTCTTTTCTTCCACAGTGATAACGCGGCGCTTCTTGCTTGGAGTTCCATGATTAGCCTAAACAAAGAATAAATTAGAACTTCTAAAAATCAAACAAAAGATAAATAAACAATTTCGGATACACGAACAAAACACAGCAATGAAAAGAAAATACTTTTTCGTGTGGGACAAAAATAAAAAAAATTTGAAATTTGTACGTTATATGGAGAGCCATTTCATTGGTCGGACTCACCAAGGGGTACGTTATATAGAAGGGTACGTTATATAGAGTGTACGTTATATAGAAGAGTCGGTTTGTTCTTATTTCATTCAGGCCAACTAAATACTGGCCAAGGGTACGTTATATAGAAGGTACGTATATAGAGTGTACGTTATAGAGAGAGTCGACTGTACCAAAATCCACAAAAAAAGTTTTTACGGCGCCTGTCGAAGTTATATAAAATCATAATTTGTTCGCATTTTTATCAACATTTTACTCATTTTTCGAGTGAAAGAAAATGTGCTATTCTTTTATTCCACAATTAACTGAAGAAAACATTTTATTTAGCACAAAAGGCATTATCTCAATTTCTCTTTTTTTCAATTCTCTGGCACCCTTACAAATTTATTTTGCTGCGGTGCCTGCCGGCACCGCCTCAAAATAGTGCCCCACTTTTTAATTTTTTCAAAATGGTGAAGGTAAAATGGCCTCCAATTTTTGAAAAACGGTGTAGCTAAAATGACCTAAAAAAATTGTTGCCCCCCGTCAGAATTTTCTGGCTACGCCTCTGGCAATAACTTAGTACCATGTTATAGTCTTGACATGCCTAGTCTTCTGGGATACCTACCAACTCGTTTAGTATACCTACTCTCCCATATATACATAAGATTCTTTTTTAGAATTTTCAAGAATTATTTGTCAATAAAAAATGTATGCTACCAGCACAAGTCGAACCTTTGAACTTAAATTGGTTTACATAGTTAACTGTTAACTACGCTAAAATCCAATTCTTTCAATCAACTTCAACCGGCACTACGGGCTCGAAAATCGTTAAATCCATAATCTGTAAAGCTTGTGCCCAATTTCAGAGACTTTTTCAGCGTATGAGTATAAACTTTATAGATCAAAAGTAAAAACACAAAGACTTTTGCTTACGGGAAAAAATTTTGAGCATAGAGTTAATTGTATATCGTGACGACACACATACAGAAAACAGAGCTTCAGTAAAGCGTGGAGATTTAGTGAAAGGCAAACAAATAAAATTTTGTCATTTTTAGTGAGAGCGATCAGGAAAAAATAGGAGCGTACTAAGTGAGAGCGTTGACTTTATACGAAAGCACGGCTGAGTAATGACTAGAGGCTGGGAAAATTACCGGTCATAATCTTTTTTTAATATTTAATTGGGTGGTATTTTGACCAGAACATGGGATTTTTTCAATCTCAGTTTATTATATCTGTATTCTTAACCTCTAAATATTGTCACACCAATAGATATTGACATGAATCCACTTGACAAATACCACGTCAGATAAAATTTTGAAATGACGTTTTTTCAATTTTTTCTCTGCTTGTCGACCTACATGAAATAACGAAAAAATTTAGGTAATCAATATGATAAAAAAAATGATTGCAATATCTTGCCGTGCTGCTCTTGCACGCTCAACTCAAGTTTCGGTGCATAAATAGCTGGCTCAGGTTGGAAAATATCATTTTGAGCATCAATATTTTCTCGATTTTTAAAATGGTGTGAGCGCAGCGCAAATAATCTTTATGATTTTAGGTCTTTTTATGCTTTTGAATGATCAACTGCTTATAAAGTAGTGTATTTTGATTTTTTTTTTGAAAAATCAACTATTTATTGTCTTATAGGAAATATTAAATTTGCCAATGACTCTCATTCAGATCGTTTTAGTCAAAAAAGCGCGAATAGAATATATTTTTTGTGACAGCATCATATGATAGTCCCGTGACCAGTGCATAAAATCTTAAAATTTAGGTATATTGAAGTAATCATTTAAGTCAAAAAACGAAAAATGTGAATTTGAAAATTTGGCGAGAATTTAAAAAATTTTAAGAAGTAGGTGGGACGGAGGCCATTTCGGGATTTTTTTCTCTCAAGTCCCACATCTGATGATGGCAAACATAGTGAACATGAATATCAGATTTGAAAGTTGGTGAAAAAGTTAGTTTGAGAGAGGCTACGGACTTTTGTGATCAACCCAATATTTCATGTATTTTTTTTCCTTTTTGGTCATCCACCTCCGCATAGCTTGCATTTTTTAGCTGGTCTTGTTAAAGTAAAAAAGTTCCAATGATATTGTAATATTCAGTCATCCTGACTCAGGATGAGCACATACCGTATTTCCTGTAATAAGGCGGCACCCTCTAATAAGGCGGCACCCTGAGAGTTGAACGAAAAATAGGCGGCACCCTCTAATAAGGCGGCACCCTAAGACCGTTTTTATCATTCCAGTGCCTGCTGTTAACCTGCATACGTCAGTTTTATTATTTTCTTCAGTTCTCGCGATGGATCAACTTCGAGCTAACTACGAATCTGAGAGCGAAGAGAGCTAGAGCCGCAAGCAAAAAAAGCTAGGAAAATGAAGTCTCACACGGTGGCATTCAAATTAAAAGCAATATAATCATGCCAAGAAAGTCTCTGTCAGTTCCGCGAGCAAGAAGTTCAGCGTCAGCCGAGGTTGCATACAGAACTGGAAAAACAAGAGAACCAGCTACGCTTACCAAGTCAGTACTTTCATTCATTCATTACAATTCCTGTTAGTTTCGGTTGAAACAATTAATTTTTAGGGATTCGTCACCGTCTGGCAAGGCAAAAAAGAAGCTTCCGGGAGGAGGACGTGGTGTGGAACGGACCCTTTAAGCCGAACTGCAGCAACTCTACAACATCTGGATGCTGAACGGTGCTTAAATGGAATGGACGGCTGATAATGGAAATCCTAGGCCAGCCTCATGGGCGTCTACCTTGATAGGATCTGTGTGGCGTGGAGTCGATATCGAAGGATTCAGTAGTCATTTAAAAATTACAATTTGTTCTTACTTTCATGGTATGTTTGTCAAATTATCTTTCTGCTTTAAGATTGCGGATGACAGTGTGCCACGATGAAAGCGAAGACGAACTGGTCCATTTCTTCAAGCAGCACGGTCCGGTGCCTGAAGGACGAATGATGCTGGAATTCGCGCGAGCAGGAAACCTGGAAGAAGCGACCGAATTCGTCGAATTGGATCCAGAACAAGACGAAGAGAACGGCTATATTAGTAAAGATTCCTCGATTTTAATGTTTAATCTTACTTGTTGTCATGGAGCCCTTGTTGTTTAAGTTGTTGTGGAGGATAGCCTTTTTCAAATAAAAAAATTTTCTTCGAAGTCGCGTGAAATATAAGCCGGCACCCTGTAATAAGCCGGCACCCTGTAATAAGCCGGCACCCTGAGAAAAGGTTGAAAAAAAAGCTGGCATGCCGCCTTATACAGGAAATACGGTACTCATCTTGAGTCAGAAAGGTGGCTCCCAATCAAGTGTGAAATTTCTCGTATATTAATTGACAAATTTCACCGTTAATCGTCATTAATGGCACCCCCCCCCCCCCCCATACTCATCTGTGCTCATCCTGAGTTCGGATGACCCAGAATAGTCAACACTAAATCATTCAGAATTATCCACCATAATAACATCCATTAATAACCCATTATAAAATAGTATACGAGTACTATTTAAGAAATAATTATGGAACCCGCTAGATTTCTTACACTAAGTTTTCAAATTCATTCCACAACCCCTCCCCCCCCCCTAATGCAACCTTCCCCTCCCTTTAACTATTTTTTCAATGGCGCCTGTGGTGACTCCTGATAAATTATTAGGGGATAGATAGTGAAGTCTTATTAGTGATAATACGCTGTCATTTCCTTTAAATCGCGAGGATAAGATCGTCGGCTATATACCGCAGAATTTGCGAGAATTTAAAAAATTTTAAGAAGTAGGTGGGACAGAGGCCATTTCGGGATTTTTTTTCTCTCGAGTCCCACATCTGATGATGGCAAACATAGTGAACATGAATATCAGATTTGAAAGTTGGTGAAAAAGTTAGTTTGAGAGAGGCTACGGATTTTGTGATCAACCCAATATTTCATGTATTTTTTTTTCCTTTTTGGTCATCCACTTTGCATTTTTCAGCTGGTCTTGTTAAAGTAAAAAAGTTCCAATGATATTGTAATATTCAGTCATCCTGACTCAGGATGAGCACATACTCATCTTGAGTCAGAAAGGTGGGCTCCCAATCAAGTGTGAAATTTCTCGTATATAATTGACAAATTTCACCGTTAATCGTCATTAATGGGCACCCCCCCCCCATACTCATCTGTGCTCATCCTGAGTTCGGATGACCCAGAATAGTCAACGCTACAAAAAAGGGCCTGCCCTCTTAAAGTCACTAAGTCAAAAATAGATGTATTTGAGGCGTGTTATATCATTTGAAAAATTATGTGCAGCTTTCTTTGAAAACACGCAAATAAAAAAAAGACGATGGTTTTTTAGACTTTCTTGTAATATGTTTCTTACACGGGAAAGGCACGACCACCCTATCACCTATCAAGAAACGTTATATACCACAAGATAGCCCTAATCGAGCTCCTTACTAAACCGTTATCCAAATTTCTCATGCAGCAGTTCTAGGCGAGATATTCCACTTCGAAAAGTACAAAGCCTAGCAGTTTAAATATCATAAAAAATATTATGCGATCCAATGTGTCGGTACGGTACAGTGGTATGGTTGATGCTCCACATTTCAAATCACAGGTTCAATCCTACTCGAAGCACCTTTTTATGTTTTTCTCATTTTCCATAAATTCATATATTTTCAAACTAAATACAGTCAACCTTCGATAACACGTACTTCCAAAAAGTTCGTTCCCCAGCTGGGTCCGACACTTTTTAGCCCAGTTTTTAAAGTGTTTCATCAGTACTGATTCGTCAGTCTAGTCCCAACTATCGCATGGATCCGGATTTTGACGATAGCTTTTAAGAAATGATATAGTTTCGCCATTTTGAACCTTAACCTTCGATAGTACATGCACTTAGATTCAGTTTTTTAGAATTTAGGTGTACGTATTGTAACCAAGTTCGCGGTTACATATTCAACTCCAAGGTTCCTGCATGGGTTTCTTAAGATTTTATTAATATATGCTATCGAAAATTGAAAGATGGGTTTCGGAGTCAAAATTTAATATGCAAAATTAAAATAATTTTTTTTCCGGGTTTTGTAAATAAAATTCAAAACAGAATGGAAACCCATCATGTTCTAATTTAACAAATAATATTATTATTTCGGCGGCACTGAATTGATTAAAAAATTTGATCCAAGTTGACGAACACTTGGATTTGTTGGTACATGGAATATCCAGCAAAACTGCATTTCCAAGTAGTGATACCTAAATGGTAGTATTCAGTTGGTCGTACTCAGGTGGTCGTATGTCAGACCATTTTTTGAAGACCACCCTTAATGTTGTACCATCTTGGTTCCAGCACCTCAGTTCCTCACCCGGGTACCGTTACTAAGGTATTGCCACCTGAGTACCGATACCACGGTTTCTATTAAAGAATGGTGGAATATAAAATAAAATACGATAAATACCCTGGCACTGGGGTTCTGGCAACTGAAGTCGTTATTTTGGTACTGTCAAACTGTGTTCAGGACACAACCGCGAACTCATGGACCAACGCATTATATTAGCTAATATCAGGTTGAAGGTCATTATCCCTTTTTGGTTCACTCCATGATGGGTTTCAAAAAATTTACCCATCATAATTGATCTAACATTATTCGATAAATTTCAAAATTAAATTTTCAGAAAAAAATTCGAATTTGAAACCTATCAAATCATTAAACTTTGGTGATTTTTAATGAATTTCAATTATGGAACTTATAAATAAATTTGTGGGCTTTTTTCATACATACAAATTTGTGCAAGCCCTCAGAGAGTGAACCAAAATAGTAATTATGCAAGAATTACCTTTCAACCCAATTTTTGACAAATGCCAAGCAAAAGTATTTAATACGAAGAATTTAACAATTGTATAGGTTTCACTAAATCATTCAGAATTATCCACCATAATAACATACATTAATAACCCATTATAATAATATACAAGTACTATTTAATAAATAATTATGTAACCCGCCAGGATTTTTTACACTAAGTTTTCAAATTCATTCCACACGCCGGCTATGATATTTTCGATAATATTCTCCGTTATAAACTTTTTTTCCAGTGAACAATAAATTAATCCGAACTTTGTAAATAAATACAAACATTTGAAGTGATAAAAAAAGAAAAAAGAAAATACTCAGATCAGTTTTTTTATTTTAAACGAATATTGTTTCAGTGTGCAGCGTAGAAAACTGAATGTTATATTGCTTTGATATCGGCAAGGTCATGATGTTTACTAAATAAATCACATATCTTTCAAAAGAAATTACCGTATTTTTCTAATTGCCGCCCCCTAACTTCAAGTGGTCTGAAAATCCTGTTTTCATTTACTATTCGAGCTGTCTAAAAAGTGCCTGCGAGGGATTTCAGAAATCTAACAGGCACTTTTTACACAGCTGGAACAGTAAATTAAAACACGAGTTTTGAACCACTTGAAGTTTGAAAAAATTGCATGCTTCTAATTGCCGCCCCGGGGCGGCAATTAGAAGAAATACGGTAATCAAAAATAGTTTATTGAAATATTTCCTGATTTCTGACGTCAAATTCGTGATTAGCATCGTCGATTTGCTTATGACACTGCTTTTAAAATTTAATACTCACTGTCAAATTTCGAATTTCGCTCATTTTTTTTTCGAAAAATTAAACATTTTAAATTTTTGTATTGAGCGGATATGCATTTAATAGTGAGTATTGTATTCGAAAAGCAGTTTTGATGCTACTGTCCTATACCTCACCCAATAATAGCTCCTGCTGTATAGCCCACTCACACAGACAAACACAGATATAGTTAATATTAATCAAATTTAACATTTTTAAGGTCAAAAAACCATTTTAAAAGAAACAAAGTCTGTATAGGGAGAAGAAGGATAAAGTAATGGCCACTATATTAGAAGGCCCATTTGCAAAAAATTAAGATGTGGAGCATGGTTTGAATGCTGCGGCCTAGTGGGGTATTTGGCAGCAGCGTCGCAGTTTTTTTAACACTTATACGTTTCAGAGACCATGAAGTATATTTTTATCGTCTTGATATTCACTATTTCTATTGTTTTTGGCATTGCTGACAAAAACTCAGCTGAGAACAACAAATGCAAACATTTTGATGTATTGAAAGGTCTTACGAAAGATCAACAAAAGAGCAGAACGCCATTACACAAAAGCTGCTACAAGTTGTAAATGACACAAAGTTATGGTTTGAAACAAAAAAAGATTCATTAGAGTCAAACAAGTTAGGAAAATACTTACTTTTATTTGTGAGATTCGTAAAGACATGCTCAAAAAATGGAAAAATGTTCTCGCCAATCTACTTTTTCCCCATATAAAAAATTGGGCCAACAGAAAATTGGAAAACATTGCTGTGTGCTTGGGCCATGACTCATTGGAGAAAGTGCCACAGACGGTCTAAGACTCAAAAATTGCTCGATTTTCCGCAGCAGCTTTGGAATTCTGTTTACTTTTGTGTTCGGTAAAAAAGAAGATTTAACGAAAAAAATGAAAAATCAATTGCCCTGCTACAAGCTGTACTTTGCGCAAGAAAAGTTAGGTCAAAAGAAAATTCAGGTCCAGGAGCAGAATTGAAGAATTCTTCACTCAGCCAAGATGACCAAGAGCTGCTACACACAATCGGGCAAGACAATGAAAAAGAAGAAAACAGTCATCAAAATAATAACGAGCTTGAGGTGTATCAAAAAAATCAAAATACAAATCTGCAAAAACGTGAAGCCCTTCAAAAGGAGCAATACAATGCAAACAAAGTGCTGCGAAGAGCTAAACGTAAAATAATTTTTGTAGCAAGTGTGGGGTCTATGCCTGTCTGGGGTCTTATTACATTGATAGTTGGGCTGACCGTTTTAACCATTGTAATTAAAGTATTGACTGGTGATACAAGCAGTGGCGGAGGAGGAAACACATACATCTTCTATTCCACTGACTGAAGCAATTTCAAAATTTCATAAGATTGATATTTTTCAAAATCGATATTTCATGCTATTTGAAATTTTTGCATACATAACGTCTCGAAATACAGGCTGGCCGATCCTCATCCGACTATTTGAATTGGTCATAACTTTTTTCAAACCGGTTTTTCTAAATTCTGTTTTGACAGATCGGCTCAGCTCGCTATAGCAACTGTTTTAGTACAGGGTGTCCCAGAAAAAAACCCCTACCCTTCAAGGGCGCCGTCCGAAAAATTTTTTTTCACTTTTTTTAAACAATATGTCATTTTGTAGCCCTGGAATTTCTCTAGCGAATGGTTTATGACCATTAACTATGTGATAATTGAAAAGTAGCCGAATAGACCGAGCAAATAAAAAAATACCGGATTTTCTGTTTTTGTTGACTTAAAAAACTATTTACGTGTTTTCAGGTTGACTATTAATATCAAAATTATCTTTCAAGAATATTCCAAACACATGATTTTGTAGCCCTTTCTTTTCTCTTTCGATTGGTATATGAATCTTTCCCGGATTATTTTCAAAAAGTTTGCGTTCGGCTCTTAACACAAATAAAGTCATTTCAAAAAATTTGACAAGCACTTTTGTCACCTTAACTTGTCAAAATTTTGCTTCAGTGTTTGCGCTGTAATTTTTTTCACATTACGTTGTAGCGCTGATCAAGAGCTACAAAATCCTTTTCACAGAAACTGTTTTGTGAATTATATGTTGAAATGTGGTCTTATGAAAATGGCAAATGCATAAAAAAACGACCGAAATATGAAAAAAATAAAAAAAATTGATTTTTGGCCATTTGTGGTTTTTTTTTCAAAAAAGCCATAACTCATCGTTCATATTCTCGAAAAATATTCTGCAAACTGGGATGTGTAGCGCTTGATCTGCGCTAAAACATAATGCAATAATGTTATCACAGCACATTAAACTTTTTCAATTTTTCTGACCACGAGACGATTTGGCAAAACAGAAAATCCGGGGATTGAAAATCTGGTTTTTTTATTGGTTCTGTTTATTCATCCACTTTACCGTTGTCACTTATTGAATGTTAGTATATCATTCGTTAGAAAATTTCCAGGGCTACAAGATGACATATCGTGCACAAAAAATTGAGAATTATAAATGGTCCTACGGTGCCCTTGAAGGGAAGGGTTTTTTTTTCTGGGACACTTTGTAGAAAAACCCGATTTTCGCTTGGTCCCTTCTGTGGTGTGGGCCTTGTCTATCCAGAGGCTCGCGGCAGATCAGGACCCAACCATAGGGAGGACCAAGCGAAAATCGTGTTTTTCACATTATATACGAAAAAATATTTCTATAGCAAGCTGAGTCGATCTGTCAAAACAGAATTTAAAAAAAAAGAAAAAGGAAGAAAGTTATGTCTAATTCAAATTCGAATAAGGATGGGCTACGCTGTAATTCATCAAACTCACTGTTCAACTCCTGTCCATAGTGTTTTTAAATAAAAATCGCTTTGATCTGTGAATTTTTTGTCTCACAAACACATTTTAAGAAGCATATGCCATATCTCGAAACTCAGATTAAAAAAAATTCGTCAACTGTATCTTGTAGCCCTTGAGCTGTACTAGAACATAGCTGCAGCACTTAACGATAAATCAAAATTTCAATCAAAATATTTGTCTTCTTGTTAAAAATGATCGGCGCTAGTAGCGAATAAAGTAGCGTATAAAATAAATTTTTTCAATGTGTCCAATGAAAAAGTTTATACAGACTGAAACAATTTTTATTTCCAATTTATTGCTTCTAAGCAAGAGAGCTATTTTTTTATTTCCATTATGCCATTGAAAAAGTTGTCCAAATGTTGAAGCATTTATTTTCTTTTTCAATAAAAATTTTCAATCGTAATTTGTAGCTTTGTAGAATAGTACAAAGTCTGGCCATTTTGTTAGGAATTCGGTTTGCTCGCGTCTTTTTTTCTGTGAAATTTTTGTTGTTAAAGAGCTCTTTCAAAATTACTAGACACCACACAGAAGAAAAGTCAGGCTTTTTCAGTGTTTTTCGAGCAGATGACACTCAAACTGAGAGGTATGGCTGTACCAGCGAGCCATTTCTCGCCTTTGATAATCCGAAAAGATTTACTGCGAAAGCAACCATACAAGTAGAAGCATTTAAAATGCCGCTTATGGTTTTTTCTACCAGCTAAATAATTCTTTCTGTCCGCTTTTTAAATGAATAATGATAACTACAATCTGTGATAATTTTTTATTCTGAGCCACTCCGGTATACCAAATTTACTGAGGAATCCGAACTTATCGAAAAAATGTTCGGCGGCTGAGATGTGACCATTTATTGCACCCAAGAGATTTTTTGTCCAAATTCTGCAAAGCGTGCGAAACTAGACAGCTGAGAGCTTTTTAAAATTGTGTAAACGGATTCGGATTTCTTGGTGAATTTGGTATGCTAAGGCGGCTCAGAATAAAAAAAATTATCAGAAATTGTGGTTATTTTTATTCATTTAAAAACAAGCGAGCAGAAAGAAGCATTCAGCGTGCAGAATAAAGCCAGAAGCGGGCAAAATTTTTTTATCCATCATACAATTTTAACAATGAAATAAATACTTCTGCAGTTCATCCTACTTATTTTTCAACCCAGTTTATCACAGTCGGTGTCTCGATTCCATACTTTTCAGCAGCATCATTGTTTGAGACGGGTTCCGCATGCTTGCCCACTCTAGCTTGAATTTATTAGTTGACCCTATTCCACAATGGGGGGTTTGCCTTGGTCCCCCTGTTTTTTTATTCTAATTTTTAGGCTAAAACTTAGGCAAGTGTAGGCCAGCGTATGTTAGAATGGACTTAAACATGAGCCTAAGATATGTTTCAGCCCGACCTAACATACGTTGGCCTGACCTTACCTAAGTCTAAAGCCTAAAAAGTCCTGAAAAACAACAGGAGGGACCAAGGCGAAACGCCACACCGCCCCTACCTCCCCCCCCATTGTGAATAGAGCCTAGAAGTTGATACGAGAAATGATGCCAGAAAGCGTGGCCACATTTGGAGTATGAGGTCTATATGACCTTGACTGTTAATACGCAGAAAAAACTAAAATTCTGGAAAAAATTCTAACATTTCAGAATTTTTTGAAAATTTTCAGAACTTATGTTTTTTGCAAATTTTAGAGCAAGGTTATGCACAACTTTATACTCAAATGTAGCCCTAGTTTCGAGTATCTTTTCGAGTTTTTATTTGTTATAATAAATTGCTCTAAAATATCCATAAAAAAGTAAGTTCTAAAGAAGGTACTTATGTAGTGCCGTACGAGCTGAAAAAAGGCGCAGCTAGTGAGAATTTAGGTAAAGCTTAAAATACCCAAACTTAGCTAACTTGTTCTTTTCAAAGTCTCAAAAAATGTCGGCTCTACTCTGTTTTTTGTTGTTTTTTGCCATGTTGTTTTTGGCTGATACGGGAAAGACAGGACCTGAACGTGGGTTATCAAAGAATGTTATTCATACTAATAAGTGGCTCTATCAGAGATGGATACGAAGCGGTTCTCAAAAACGACTACTGGTTCGATGGCGTCAAGATATTGACTTTTGAAAATTAGCAAATTTGATCTAGTATATATCGCTGATCAGCAACTCAGATCACGAGTGAGTGTGGTGCAGTGGTATAGGCTGCAGTTTCAATTTGACAGCAACCCAAGTGCATCCCATCCTTCAAAGAGTATTTTGAGGCTACTTTCGACGCTAAAATTGAAAAAATTTAAGAATATTGGCAAAGGTACACTAATATCATGACTCTAGTCTTATGGCATATCTTCAAGGGCTAGCTTACGATATAGTAATAGATCAGTAAATGTTGAAAAATTTTGTTTGTTTGCCCGTGTTATTCTTTGGTGAAAATTAAAATTGCTTGCTGATAGTGATGATTGATGGTAACATTCATTCATTGTAACATCATTGTGAGAATGACTCGCTTATAAGAGATTGGTAAATACCTTGTTTATTCAAACAGAGCAACAGTGTTCGAACATCAATAGTCTTTGATCATGAGTCTCTATGAAATCATTGTCTGTTTAGACCGAAACTCGTTCCTTTGTTGTAAGGATAGATGGATCGCCCCTTTTTTTAAAATGTGGATGAATCGTCTTTTTTATCGAGTGAGGATGAATTGTCCCTTTTTACCAAGTGAGGATGAATCGTCCCTTTTATATAGTGAGTATGAATCGTCCGTGTCCGATATGGGCTCACAGTACATGATCTCTATAAAACCGTAACTGATTCTAGAAAAAATATCTTAGCTGCTTTTAAGGATGTGCTATCACGTAAGTTTTTCACTCATGATACATGGCGTTTGTATTTGACTCAACCAGTCATGTGAATAATGCCAAGAAACTGCATTAAAATCGAAAAAATTTATGACAACTGTATAACAGTTTTGAACTGTACTACAGATGTTCGGCCTTATATGCCGTACGTGACGCTCTTTGCTTTCAGTCAATAAAACTTGTTGTAAAATTATTTTAGTGGTTTTGATGCGAAGAGTGCAGAAATTTAGACTATATTCTGTAAACCTAGTTAGATAAGAGCAACGTTTGCTGAATGTCAAGAATACAAAAGGAGACTGGGTTAATTGGAAAAACAAAAGATCGAAAATGAGAACAAAGTGCATCGTCAAAGCCATAATGAAATAACCATGTGGGTGGTTCAGGTATAATACAAGTGGCTTGGGTACAGTTCAGATAGTTTGGATGCCCTCGAGATGGTTTGGGTACAATTCAGATAGTTTAAGTACCTTTCAAGTAATTTGTGTGCCATTCAGGTGGTTCGAATACCATTCAAGTGGTTCAAGTACCTCCAGGTGGTGAGCAGAAAGCCGAAAACAGTATTTGCGATCCACAAAGTAGTGAATATGTTGAGAAAAGATCATCAGGTGCAAGGAAAAAGCACACCGGTGTTGCGTCTTCGACGCAAGTGATGTCTACAAATTTCTTCACTTTCCCAGTCTGGGGTTTGATGGCCTACTGGTTAAGGCATTTGCCTGCGAATTTAAAGGGAGGGAAATGTTCAAGCTGATTATCGACAGCCACCCAATCCGCCGTGAAAAAAATGACCCATTTTCGGTCCCTGCGAAAATGGGTTGAGGTGAAAGAGGTGGTGGCCGGGTTGGCAATCTGAGAAGACAACCATCCGGTAGCCCTGGATCTGCTCCTAGCCAAATACGGCAACACCGAGGCAGTCATCGGTGACTCTACCAGCAACTGGGCAGCGTTCGGCCATGTACCAGATTCGAGGACATCCAGAAATTCCTGTTGAAGGTGGAGAAATTTATCCGGCTCCTCAAAAACAACCATCAAGAAGTGGAGGCTTTCCATCTACCTCCCCCATCCTTAGAGCAAAAACTCACGCACACTTTGTCACGAAAAAGCAACACCCTATCAATGACTTTAGCGAAGTCTTTCGCGAAATACAGGCAACACTCGCCGCAATGGCAGTGCCTGCTATGACAGCGCCAAACAAACTCCAGGATTCCTGGGGCCTTTCACCAAGAATGCCTTTACAGGGGCATTTCACGTTTGGATTGGGCATGCTTAGAACATCTTCAGAGTATACTTCTTCATTCAGTTCTACACTCAGTTTCACTCTATTTCAGGAAAACCTGGATACACTCTTTGTTAAATGGCTGTTACGAAGGATCAGTCAGTACGATTCTACAAACAATGGACTTAAGCCCAGAAATGTAGAGCTGGGAAAAATGCAACGCCACCGAGTACGTCCCTTAGCCCATAAATTTTACGCATTTTTTCAAAATTCTTACATGTGCCCAAAATCAACATTTTATCACTAAGTAACATAATAACTCTCAACAAAACATAACGCAATTCATACTATCTTCTCTTGTGGTGGCCAACTGTTCACCATAGCGTGCAAAATTCGTAGCGAAAGAAAGTAGAAAAATAGTTCGACAAAATATTGACAAAAATTCGTAAAATCAGGGTGGGATAACAGGAAAGAACCAAAGTTTTTTTTACATCTCGAACCCCAAAATTTTATTGCGTATTCCTGGAGCCAACCAGAGGACTATCTTGACACTATCTTATTCCAGACACTATCTTATTCCAACCCTAGCTTAGATCAAGTGTACTTATCTCGGAAAAAATATTTTAAAAAGTCTTAAACATATTCGGAAAATTCGAGACTTACCATTTATATTTAGTTAAACTTTTAGCAAAATAACATGATATTATTTTATTGGTCATGGTCAGTGTTGTTCCGGAGCCGACCTATTGAAAAATGGCCTCAGCTTTCATTGAAAAATTTCGGCTCTGGCGCCAGCGCCGGCGCCTCCCAATGAAATGAAATTGGGAAATTCATAACTTTTTTTATAAAAATAAGTCAAAGATTGTACTACCATGAGATTTAGGCCTGAATTGGCTTTGTGACAACCAATGGGGATGGGTATATTTCGAAAAGACGGAAAGTTGATAAAAGGAATACTGTAATCCACGTTTTTTCAAATGATTCAAATCAATTTTTTCTATTAATAACATATGATGCCTTGGTTAAATTGATTTCAAAAGTAAACTAGAATATCGAAAAAATAAGTGAAAACAAGCAAATAATTGAAAAAAATGCAGTATAAAAATTCAAAAATTTTAGCTTAAACTAAGAAAAAAAATTAATATTGGGCCTTTTTGAAAACAGGAACCATAGATGTTCAAAAAAGCGCGGGGTCGAAAATTTTCATTAACCGGGGTAGCGCTGGCGTTAGCCCCGGCGCCGTAACTAGACTAGTCACGGATCAATCAGCGGGGTTTCAATCGGTGGAAGATGAATCGGCGAATACAAATCGGCTGAAACCGATGGGCTGAGGATAAACTGGTCAGGCATCAATTGCGGTGGACCCATAATTTTGACTCAAAATAGTTTTTGACAATTGCTAAAAAGATGATTTTTTAATAAGGGGTACAAGCAAGAGGCGCACCAAATTTTTTAGCTTCCACTATTGGGTCAAAAAAAAGGTTTGATGTTTGTTGCATACTAAGCCTTGCATATTTTATTTTCTTAGCAAATCACATGAAAAAGGCAAGCGTGCTCTTAATATCGATATTTTCTTCAACTTCAATTTTGTGTGTACATCATTCTCTATTTTTTTTTGTTGTTTAAAAGCATTCGTTATAGAGTTTTTTGCCATGATTTTTTTTGACTTTAATAAAAGTTTAGTGGCTATAACCCCGTCAGGATTTTTTCAGCATTTTTAGTTTTTTTTAGCCTCAGTTAGCCTTTTTAGCCCCTCCCTTTCAGAATCTTTAGCCTATCGAGCCGCATTGTCAGAAAATCTGTTTCTCGGGCACTACCTCTTATTAGCTTGGGCATGCCTCTTTGAAAAGACCGTTGCATAGGACTTTTCTCATATGTTGTAAAAATTATCAACAAAATTCATAAATTTAAAAATACATATTTTATCCCGATAAATGCCGCATTGTTTTTGCAAACATGAAGACGTTTAAAAATTTGACCTTAGTATAGAATACCCCCTACCCAAAATTTTTTTTTTAAACTTATGAAAAGAACACTCAAATATATGTCCCTGACCCCTGAAAAAGTTCGTAAGATAGTTATTAGTCACCATTTTCGTACACTGGCATACCAAGAGCTCAAGGTCTAACCCTAAACTTGTTGTTTCAAAGGGCTGTCACAGCAATTTTGTGAGGGTCAGATTTAAAAGGGGTTTTATACTAGCGCTGAAATTTGTTTTGTGCTTGGTTGATGCTAAAGTCAGCTGCAAAAAGAGGCATTCAAAGCTTTCTGATCTAGCATGGACAGAAAAAACAGTTCGATAAAACTCTTTAACAAAAAGAGTAAAAACTTTGACTTTTAAGGTTTAAAGATGGAGCGTAATTCCGCAAAATTTCACTGAAAAAGTTTATTCCGGTCCCTAAGCTCTTTTTTCAAACATTTTGAATGGGTTTTCATTTCACAGTTTCAAAAATACGCTAAAAACTCAAAAAGCCATCTGTCAATATGCTACAGTGGGTGTTCCGAATTCAGCCAACATGCTAACAAAAAGATCAAGACACACCAATTCTGCACCGATTTGGAAAATGACCTAAAAAATTTTGCACAGGGCAGTGCACCGGGCACCAGTGCATTGCCCGGTGCGCTGCCGGTGGCTGTGCCACATCAGTGTCGCTACAGCACGAGCTTCGACTCTAATTTCTACCAAAATATCATTTTTTAAATTATCTTCTGAAAATTCAGCACAGAAAAGTAACAATATGAAAAAAGTCTGAAAATAGTTCGGTTTATATTTTACTATCTTGTGCTGATTTTTATGAAGATTCTTCATTGAATGATGTCTCCTCGGAAATTAGAAACGCACGGCCTTTTTTAATTGAAACGAAAAGTAGGGCATTTTTACGTATAGTCTAAAAAAGTAATAATTCTAATGTATTAAATAATTTTTTTCCTTTTTGGTCATCCACCTCCGCGCAACTTGCTTTTTTCTCAGCTTTTTTCTTATTAAATTGAAAAAAAATTCTTATGATTTTGTACTCTTCAGTCATTTTCACTTAGGATGAGCACATGTTCATCCTGAGTCAGAAAGGTGGGCTCCCGCTTAACTGTGAAATTTCTTGCATATTGACTAAGCAATTTCACGGTTAATCGGGCATTGATAGTCGTACTGTACGTACCGTACTGATCTGCGATGACAACATGACACAGAATATTCAACGCTACAAAAAAGTGCCTATCTTTTGAAGTGAGTGAGTCAAAAAATAGTTGTAATTCACGCGTGTTATATCTCTTTTAAAATTATTGCAGTTTTTTGAAAACATGCAAAAGAAATAAAGGTAATAGCTTTTTAGACTTTCTTGCAATAGGGTTTCTCAGTCATTCGTAATTTTGACCCTACCTGAGTATACCCCCCCCCAAATGAAATTTTTTGTTAAAGTGTTTGCAAACACCCTATATCGAACTAAAATCATTCCAGGAGTTCAAAAAAGACATTATTTTTGAATTCTGGCAAATAAAAAATTGAGTCTTGGACATTTCGAAATTTCTACCATTTGCCTGTTTTGGCATGTTTTGGTCACTGGAGTGCGCGCATCTCTAACCTACCAAGCCCCCTGCGGCCCCTTCGGGGGCGCAGGGGCTTGGGAGCTTGGATTTGAGATGCGCACACCAACATACCTTAGACGCAAATCGCTCGTAAGTGACTCTGGATGTATAAAAAATGTATGCATAACCGAGTTTATTTATGCGGTAGGCCCCAGTCATCAAAACTATGTTCAAATTCCACCTTTTACACTAAATTGGACCATTTTCGGTCCATTACCACCCGATACAGCCCTAAATCCCTTTAAAAATGGTCAAAAATAGGTATTTTGTGTGGTCCCAAAACTCAGTTTTTTATCAACCAAAACTCAAAAATAATGTCTTTTTCAAGCTTCTGAGGCAATTTTAGGTCGATATAGGGTGTTTGGAAACACTTTAAATAAAATTTCATTCAGGAGGGGGGGGGTGTTGGTATACTCCGGTAGCGCAAGAATTTTTATATATATTTAGACACGATGAAGTTTTATTATGTTTCGCTATTTGCTATTTCTATATGCTGTGCTAGTTGTGGCAAAAAAAATTCGAATAAGCAATTAGAAGCTCAAGAAAAAGAGCATAGCGGTGTTACAAATACTTGGCTCAAATCTGCAAAGAACACCTTGTTGGGTGCTAATAAGACTGAGTCAAAATCATCTCGAAAAGAAAAAAAACTGGCCGAGCCCACCGAAAAATCAGCTGAGCTCATCAAATGCAAGCAATTTAGTCTATTAGAAGGTCTTACGAAAGACGAAAAAAAGATCATAACGCATTTACAGAAAGCTTTGTCCACATTGTGAAAGACATAAATTATTGGTTCAATCAGCAAAAGACTCACTTGAAATCAACTGCAGTAGGCGAAAAAGTGTTCTCATTCATAGGCTTTGTTAAAGAAATGCTTGAGAAATGGAAAATGTTCTGGCTAATCTTGTTTTCCCACACCTGAAAAAGTGGGCTAATAGAAAATTGGAAAACATAGCTGTGTGTTTGGGCTATGCTTCACTGGAAGATGTGCCAACAGATGGGCTGAAGCTCAAAAATTGCTCAATTTTCCGCAGCAGCTTCGGAATTTTTTTCACACTTGCGTTTGGGAAGAAGGAAGATTTGACTAAAAAAGTGAAAAAGCAATTAGCCTGCTACAAGCTCTACTTTGCGCAAAAAAATTGGGTCAAAAAGAGAATGACAGTCAGGAAGCAGAGTTGGAGAACTCTCCACTGGGACAAGATGATAAAGAGCTGATAAAAAAGGTTGCTGAACCAGAAGAAACCGAAAATCATCGATACAAGAGAAATGTGAGCCAACAAAGTACAAACGAGCTAGAGGTGTACCAACAAAAAGCAGATCTACAAACAAATAATAAGGATCCAAAAGAGGAATACAACGCCAATAGAGTGCTACGAAGAGCCAAACGGGCAACTCACATAATAATTGTGGGACATGTAGGAGCTTTGCCTCTCTGGGGTTTATTACTTTGATGGTTGTGTGTGTGGTTTTAATTGTTGTACTCGGAGTATTGGGTGGTAGTTCAGGCAGTAGTGGAGGTAGTACTTGGATTTTCATCGATGCTTGAAGGGATTGTATGCATGTCAAAAAAATTATTTGGGGTGAAGCAAATGATTTATTAGTGAATTTATATCTTTTAGTTGTGAAATCACTTTGTATATCATCTGTCATTGTTACAAAACAAAAGATTGAATAAAAATAGTCAAATTGTTATTTATTTCCTTTTGCAATAGAAATTCACAAGAATTATACGTAACTTTGTTCAATAGTACAGCAATATTTATTACAAGGGTTGGCAGGTGTCTATCGGCGCCTACACAGGCATTTTTGCAACACAATACCTTATTTTTGATAGAAAATTCGTGCGTAGCGTGCTCGATTTGCTTACAAATGGCTTTTAAAATTCAAAATTAACTGTACATTTTTGAATTCCTGTCGAGACAAAAAATTTTAAATTTAGTCCGCATTTTCTTGATCCTCATCTTATAGCTTCTTAAAGGACCATGAAACTTGATAAGCACAGCAATCTGCGGAATTTAAATTCGCGCGGGACCACCTTAATTTTGTCGTTTAAAATTTGCATTTTAAATTAATTTTTTCTGTGTGTGTTTTCATTTCTATTTTCTTCTCTTTCTCACTCTCTCATTTTTGTCTTCTTCTTTCAGGCTTCTGTTTTCCCAGTGCTGGTGATCTCAAAATAAATAATTGGTACTATCGAGGTATCAAACTGCCGGAACTGCTGACCTTTAGATTAGATAAGTCTTCTTATTTTGTTTTCGCCGTCGTTTGCTTTGTGGTTCTTTCAGGTGCTTGTTTTGCTTTCACTCTGCCCCCAGATTCGATTCTTTAACAGTCTTAGTTCACGAAGTCGCAGAACCCTGAAGATATTTCAGCTGGTAGACAGCCTAGTCGAGATTCACCAATTTTCCTGTTATGTTGCGTTTGTTTGATTTTCAATAAAATTTACTTCTTTCTTCGGTTGCACATTTATCTTTTGTAGCGGACTTTTTCAAGCTTATTTACATGGTTTTTGGCCGTATGAAGGTACAGACTTCTATAATTTTGCAAAAACTTTCATATTCGAAAAAAATGGTTTGCATCGCGTGTAGTAAAAAAGTGGGAAGTGAAAACGGAGGAAAGATGTCATTGACTGGTCCTTGTCTGGTGGCTTTCAATCCAATAGCACCTATTAATCTGTGCAGTATACAGGAATGATACGCTTAGTAGCAGCCGCATGCATTACACCTGTAGCGCCTGTATCCGGTGATTCTTTTAAGAGATTACCTTTATTTTTTTAAACTGCTTGTTTTTTTGGAAGAGCTGCATGATTGGCTCAAATCTGCTGGATAGCTGGCTTAAGCAATCCTGTTTACACTCGTGTTGCTAGTTCTTTTGCCTGACCAGTAGTTGAAGAAGTGTACAAGCAGCAGGAAAAAGAAAATTATTGAGTGAGCATTGACCAATCCCAATCTTAGAGAAGCCGAAATAAGTAGTAAAAGAAAAGTGACAGCAACAAGAAAAAAGTTTCCCAAAGCAGTGAGTAGATACGTCCAAAAAAGCTTACCTCGTCGACATTGACTGGAAAGTGGAAATCGTCGACAAGGTCGTCCAAAAGTGCGAAACTGAAAATGATCATTGTTACATGTGATATGAGTAACAAAAAAATTCAAGTCTTACGCATTATGTTCAATGTTTGCCCGATTGGTAATGCAGAAATCTGGGGGCAGAGTGAAAGCAAAACAAGCACCTGAAAGGAACCACAAAGCAAACGACGGCGAAAACAAAATAAGAAGACTTATCTAATCCAAAGGTCAGCAGTTCCGGCAGTTTGATACCTCGATAGTACCAATTATTTATTTTGAGATCACCAGCACTGGGAAAACAGAAGCCTGAAAGAAGAAGACAAAAATGAGAGAGTGAGAAAGAGAAGAAATAGAAATGAAAAACACACACAGAAAAATTAATTTAAAATGCCAAATTTTAAACGACAAAATTAAGGTGGTCCCGCGCGAATTTAAATTCCGCAGATTGCTGTGCTTATCAAGTTTATGGTCCTTTAATAATAATTATGTCCTCTATTTGAATTCACTTCTTCTAGCCGCTCTTTATTTGAACAAAAACTGCAATCTTGGGGAACACGGTGAAATTAGCGACAAAAATGTTTTTACCGGCTATGACCCATTTTTTGGCCTCCGAAATCGAAATAACAATGACATGTTTGCTTAACACTCCGCGGGTCATGCGGCGTAATTGCAGCTTTCAACTGAGAATGTAGCGTATTGTGTACCGTACCACAGCCTCAATTTAACACTATCTTTTAGGACAGTTCAATAGCTACAAAACCGATTTCAGAAAACAATTTTCAAATGTAATAACGTTGGGGCTTACCTATTTTTCTAGGATAAATATACTATTTTTTAAAGGCAATTCATTTTTATGGGGCAGATGGGTTGGGTTTGGCAGACATACTTTTTTGACAAATATACTTGTTTGGGGCATATTTATTTTTTTCCGGGGCAAATATTTCTCATTTTTTTGTGTAAATTTACTTTTTTCCACAAACCTTTCTAAAAGATTGTTTGAAATTTGAGTAAAATTTGGCCATATAAAAGTGAATTTGCCCCATAAAAAAAGTATACAGTCAAAATTCAATTTAACGTTCTATTTAACGTTTTCTATTTAACGTTGAAAAATGCCGTTTTTTTCGAAAAATTAATGTCTTTTTCTGGAAATGACGTTTTGTTTCCGAAATCTGCCGTCCTTTTTTAAATTTCGAATTCGCGGTATCACGCTATGCATTTCGAGCAATACTAAGATAATTAGGATTTGAACGAACCCCACATTGAAAAAAGGTGCAGGGATTCCCAAGATCGGTGAGCATGAGTTGGATCTTTGCCCGAGCCACTTTATTCCCCACTGACGCAAACACTGAGTGCTATTTGAACCGCTCTCTCAAAAAATGGCCGGTGGATAAGGTTTTCGAACGCCGTCAGGAGATGAAAGTTATTAATTTTTGATCTGACTTTTGTGAGGTTCATTTCGAGGTGTTTGTTGGATCTGATTATTTGTCGATAAATAATTTAATGAATAAAAAGTTGTGAAAACTCGATTTAGCGAAAATTTTAAAACTTAAGAAAGCGAAACTCGATCTAACGAAAACTCTATTTAACAAAACTTTTGGGCCGATCCCTTGAGATTCGTTAAATCGAGTATCAACTGTATTTGTCCCAAACCCATCTGCCTTGAAAAGACTATTTATGTCCCGAAAAAAGTATAGTCCCAACGTTGAGATATGGCGCTTTGAAAAAGCACATTTCACAAATAGCTGTGAAATCAAAAAAAAAAGAAAAAAAATTGAATTTAAGCTATTTTTGTGAAATTTTCATTTTTCGAAAGGCCATATCTCAACGTTATTACATTTGAAAAAGGTTCTGTGAAATGGATTTTGTAGCTATTGAGCTGCCTAAAAACCATGTTCTTCAGAAGTAAACGTTATGAAAAGTTGAAATAAAAAGTTTTAGATAAAATCAATTTTTAAGGTTTTTGTTTTCATTAACTATACAACGAGAATTTCACACGTTTCGATGCCCACAGGAAACCTTGTTGGATTTTAAAAGGTCCAGAGATATTTTTTAGCCATTTCAGAGACATGATCTTTAGTTTATGGAGGTTTTTGTGCGCACTCATTTTTGACTTTTTCCTACCAGACATTTATATACCATTCGAAGCGAAATTTATCGCTGAGAAATGAATTATCTAATGTCGATTATCATAAAGATTTTGAGTTATCGCATTTTATAGTGAATTCATTTTTTCCAAATACAGCCAAATGTTATACAGCCTAATAAGCAGATCTGCAAAACATCCGCTAGCCCCTAAAATGGGCTAGGTTAAACTCGTCGAAAACGGAATAAGTCAAAAACGAAAGAATTATGCCTTGGTCCGCCGAAAATCCGAAATCAAAATATATGTAATAAAATCAAGAAAATTATTTTGGTCCAAAATAATGCATTTTTAACATTCCACTATTATGTGTCAGAAAAAGGCATTTGTAACGTTTCAATCTCATAATTTATATATGGTTGGCATACAGCCTCCTTTTGCTATACATTCATCTCTTGTTAAATAGTTATAAGCAACACGCATATTTGGCTTACCAAATATGCCTCTGGGCATTTATAAAAAACTTAATTATCTACTTTTAACCTCTTTATATGGTCCCCGGGCCCAGCTCATCTTATTTCACAATTTAGCCGTACCATCGACTAGAGCACCGAGAAATAGCATGGCAAGGCACTGGATCAGACAGTGATGAGAGACCACATGGAACTGTCCAGACATGGGTGGACCAGTTTGGATAGTAAACAAGGCTGGATCAGACGGTGATGAGAGACCCACATAGAACAATCCAGAACTGGGCGGACCAGACTGGATAGTCAACAAGGCCAGAGGGTAGCTAAATATCATACGATCTGAGGAGACCAAATCTGGAGGGGCTGCCGTTCAGGAAGCTCCAGGGCACTTTAAAGCAGTGGATTTTCCCCACAGCTTATTTCTGGCCACCGGCCACCAGCTCTCCATTTTACTGTTCTCATTTAATTTACCGTATTTCCTGTAATAAGGCGGCACCCTCTAATAAGGCGGCACTCTGAGAGTTGAACGAAAAATAGGCGGCACCCTCTAATAAGGCGGCACCCTAAGACCGTTTTATCATCCAGTGCTGCTGTTAACCTGCATACGTCAGTTTCAATTAATTTTCTTTAGTTCTCGCGATGGATCAACTTCGGAGCTAACTACGCATCTGAGAGCGAAGAGCAGCTAGAGCCGCAAGCGAAAAAGCTAGGAAATTAAAGTCTTCACGGTGGCATTTAAATTGGAAGCAATTAATCATGCCAAGATTGCTCGGAAGAGACGAGACCCGCGATCGTCGAGAAGTCAAAACAAGTTGGTACGCAGTCTGGGCGGAAAGTATGGATGCACGCGAACTGCAACGATTACCTAACACCACATTCCGGTCGTTCTGCTGTTTTGGCAAGCGTCTGCTATCTGGACCGTTTCGTGGCTACATCAGTGAGGCTAACATGAAAGAGTTGAAAGCTCTTAATTTACAGCAACGGCAAGTAATCCCGGCGGGTTTTATTTTATAAATATGTCTTGTCCAAATTACTTTCTGCTCAAGATTGCGGGAATTACAGTGGCCACGATGGGAGCGCAAGACGATCTGATCCATTGCTTACCAGCAGTGCACGGTCCCGGGCTTGAAGGACTAATGATGCGGAATTCGCGCGAGCAGGAAATCCGTGAAGAAGCGGACCGAAATTCTCGAACTGGATCCAGAACAAGACGAAGAGAACGGCTAATTAAGTGAAGAATTCCTTGGATTTTATTGTTTAATCTTACTTGTGTCATGGAGCCCTTTGTTGGTAAGCGTTGTGGAGGATAGCCTTTTCAAATAACATAATTTCGTCAAAGTCGGGTGAAATATAAGCGCACCTCTGTAATAGCCGGCAACCCTGTAATCAGCCCGCAAACCCTGAGAAAAGGTTGAAAAAACAGCTGGCATGCCGCGTATACAGAAATACGTAGACTTTGTTATTAATTTGCGTGCACTGTTCCGATCCAGACTAGACCCATTTCGTGATTCGTCAGGAACTTAGCAGAAATTCTTCGCCGGGGTTTCATTATTTATGTTGTGCACTTGTATTTATTTTCTCTGAGCCCAAGGAATTAGAAATGTTACTGTTCAAGGACTTAGCATGGTAAACTAGGTCGTGGACTTAGACACTAGTTTGCTAGTGCCCAGACTTGTGTTTCTGGATCTATTTAATTTTGTTCATTTAGTTTTGTTCAAGTTTTTATCGTGTCTTTTGATGCAGTGTTCTATTTTTCCGTGTGCTCATTTATGTTTGATTGATTTGGTTAAGTACCCCAAATTTGAGGTGCCACAATAAAATTAGAAATTATCCTACCCAAGATTCTCCAGGACACATCCCATCCGGGTCCCGCCAACAACTAGGCTCAAGTGACTAAACCCGAGTTCTGGGCTCTCGTCGTCGTCGTATATTATTAGCCAGGAAGGACAGAGTCCCTGAGATCCCTGATGCAATAGAGTTTTGTCCGACGCAGGAAGGTCAGCCCCTGTGACCATGATACGTCCCTCCCGTGTGTGGGCTCAGCATCTCCTTCACTTAGAACACTGCCCCGCACGCTTAGCAAAGAGCAATGGAGACGGGCATACCCTCACCTTGTTACTTGTCAAATCTCGTCACTGTAGAAGGCATTTTGAATAAATTCATGCCTCAGATAAGGCAAATAAAGGTAATAAGGATGAAGTAACGAACTTGTTTGACTTCAAATTCATCTCTGCATGACCAGAAAATCCCAAACTTAAGCGTTACTGGCTCTATTCACCAGCGGGCGGGTGTCGCCTTGGTCCCCCTGTTTTTAGGGATTTTAGAGGCTTTAGTTTAAGCAAAGAAAGCCAGCGTATGGTAGAACGAACTCAACAATCCGTAAGACTCATGTTCAAGCACATCTACACACAACGCTGGCCTAATATTTGCTGAGTTTTAGCTTAACAAATAACATAAAAAACAGGCATGGGAACCAAGGTAAAAAAACCCCATTGTGAAATAGGGCCGCATTAGTCTCGTCTTACTCCTTTTGGTGTCCCTAGCGACCCACCCATCACGAGCTGACTCACTTAAGTAAAACTTCTCACCTAAAGATATACCTGCTCGCTGAAAAAATCGGCCGCCGGCCAGTAAAAGTGGTGAAATTTCGCCTATCGCCGTCGCCCGTGCAGTATGCTTAAAGCTATTTTATCATAGATTCCGCCAAAAATAATTTATAAAATATCAAGTCAGGGTACGATTTAAAAATATCAATTTTTCACATTTCGCACTAAAGGGGGATCTAAGGCAATTCTTTGACAAATTTTGTTTCGACCAATTTCGTTTTTGACCAACCTACCTTTGACAATCTTTACTTTGACATTTTCATTTTGACAAAACTTACGTTTGACAAAATTCTGACGCTACTCGGTAATAATCCCCCACACCCCCCCCCCCCCCCCAAAAAGCTACTCGGGAAAACCCGCACCCCCCCCCACCCAAAATCGGACCTACTCGTTATACCTCCCCCCCCCCCCCCCAAAAATCAAGATTTTTAGGAATGGTCAAAACACATTTTTAAAGCAATAATTTCGCCATAAAAGGTCCAAAAAAGCAATTTAAAGGGATTATGGGCTGTATTGGGAGGGGAAGGGAATAATACAGGGGCCACTTTTTTTTAGCTGCTTTACCATGTTTTTCAACTCGGGCCGTGGCAAAAATAGACTCTATATGCATTTTATGATCAAGTGTACTTCTCGGCGGCATAACCGAGTAGCTCCTAGGATTGGGAGGGGGGGCGTATTCCCGAGTAGCGCCAAAATTCTTTTTTGACAAGTTTCCTCTAGCCCTAAACCTTCAAACTTGAAATGATAAGTCTTTTTTTTTTTGAAATTAAAGCCCCTTAAAAAATTATTCTCTCAGTCTACTTTTGAATGAAGTTGGAATGAATCTTTATCATATAGCCATCTACCCACGCTTTTGAAGAATTTATGGAGTACCTTCGTTCCGTTTTGCGTTTTTTATTTCCCGAATTTTTCCGTATTCCGTTTCACGAAATGTTAGGTGAATTCTGAATTCTGTTTTTCCGTTTTTTCGAAATCTTGAATACCTTTTCCAGGACAGCCCTAATTCCAATCCCACTCCAAAGCCTATATAACACTATCGTGAAAAAATTTATAGTTTAAATTGATAATAATTGCTTGCTATCTACTAAAATGTATATTTAAATCTCAGCTGATCAAACTGTGGCTCTTAGGTGTCTCATCTGGATGCCTGCACCAAGTGATGCAAAAAAGTTTAAAAGAAATTTAGCCATCTGTTTTAGTCAATACGTCAGTTACAAATTGCAAAATTTTTCGCTCGACCAATTAGGCTAGCTTAGTCACTGAAAATTAAAATTATTGTTATCTAATATAAAAAAAATGACTAGGTGTATATGTAATAGATGAAGAAAAAACAGGATAGTTTGTGGGCTGTCTACTTAATTGGCTGCGTTTTTTTTATTATACTTTTGTATTGTATTTTTTGTGTGTTAAAATCTAGTGGAAAAAATGTTACTACAGATTTGACTGATGACGGCCTAATTCATTTGGAAGATAGAATAGTTATTAGAAGAAAAGAAATGGTTTGAAGAAGAGTACTAACAAGTTGTGGACCATTTACAAGGACAAGCACAATGACTGGGTAGTGCCGTACGAGCTGAAAAAAGGCGCAGCTAGTGAAAATTTGGGTAAGGCTAAGATGTTCAGATTTATAAAGGGAGTGATTTTTTGGAAAAAATTGCCTTGGTCCCGCCTGTTGTTTTAAAAACACCAATAAGCAGCATTCGGACCAAGGAAATTTTTTCCGAAAAAATCACTTACTGCCTTCCGTGGTTTTTTTATTTGAAAAAACCCGTGGAAATGTTAACGCACGTAAAGTTAGTTAACTTGCTATTTTAAAGCCTTACAAATTTTCGGCTCCATTTCGATTTTTCGCCTTGATCCACTTCTTGTTTTTTGGATTTTCAGGCTGAGTCAAGGGTTAAGGGACGGAGAAAAAAGTTGGTGGCGCAAATTAAGTTGGATTTATCAAGGGGAGACCGAACTGTAAAACTGGCCGATTATAGTGCAGGATTTAACGAGAAATCTGATTTATCGTACATTTGACTATAAATATGGTCAGATATCACGCACGAAAATAGGTCAAAAACCCCAAGAAATGATTTAACAGCTTTAAAAACTGTCAGGATTTCAAGATTTTAACCATCACAACTCCTTATCCACCCCAATTTTGTTAATAAAACTATCCACCCCAATAACTTTTTTATTTTTCAACATTGCGTCGAATTTTTTTTATTCGAAAGAGAAATGGATGAGAAATCGATTGATACTAAACTTTTAGGGAAATCTTTATTTGAACACACCTAAACATCAACAGACAAAAATAACATCAATTTTTCACTCATATTCCTGTTCAACGCTCTTTCCATTCACTTCAAGGCAATATTCGAGACGGGTTTCATACGCACCGATTGCACTGTTTACCATCTGCTGTGGAAGGCTTGCGGAGGCATGTTAAATTCTTTCTTAAAGCTCATTCGTGTTGGCAATCGGTGTGATGTAGACTTGGCTCTTGATCCATCCCCAAAGAAAGAAGTCGCGCGGCGTCAAATCCGGTGAATAAGGAGGCCAAGCGAAAGGATCGGGAGCAGTCGGCGTTCCTCGACCCACTTTTCCTTCCTTGGCAATTTAACGTGGATCCCGTGCTCCTTCGATAGCTAATGCCGAAATCGGCGACGCTCTTGCCCTCTTCGATGAACCATTCGACACATTTGGCTTTCTCTTGAGCTGTGTAGACCGTGACTAAAACAAGAATAATCAATTTATTAATCAAACATGTTTTTACGATGAGAACAGCTACAAAATGAATAAGTTTGGTATCAATCGATTTCTCATTCATTCCTTTTTCGAAAAAAAAATTCGACGAAATGTTGAAAAATAAAAAAGTTGTGGCCAAAATTCGATGGCTAGTTTATAATGCGCGGCCCTGTAATTTGTACAAACAACAACTCTACTCTTATTACTGTTATTACTGTAGGTAACATGCCTCTAGTTGGCCCATCTATTATAGATTGCCTGTCTGATATGAAAAAGCCCGTCTATTTTCGACCCCATCTTAAGGGGTCCGTCTATTAAAGAGGGCCTTTCTAATATAGAAAGCCAGTCTATTAGAAAGAATACGGTATGTAAAAATCGTGTTTTCAACATTTTAACTTCCAAAAAATCAAAGTATAAAAAGTGAATCTGATTCTGTTTTAAATTCTGCAGGTAAATAAGCCAGTCTCACAGTTTAGCTATGCTGGAGTCCAAATTTAGCAGTCCGTCCAAACTTAATTCCTGACGCTGGTTAAGCCTGGCCGTAGCCTAAAATATCATGAAAAGCAACAAGGGGACCAAGGTAAAAAACTACCACATTGTAGAATAGTGCTTAATTTTTTCTAAAATAAGCTAATTAGTTTTGGCTGAAAACTAAAATAAATCGCAAATTCCAGAACGCGAAGAAAAAGAAGCGATTGAATATGTAATGAGTCTGATAATGGAAAAAACTTGTATTCGCTTCATGGAAAAAGAAGAGTGGAGAAATTATGAGACTTCTGGTGTCATGCAGCTAAAGAATGGCTAGAGATCCACAAAGACCATCTAGGGTTTGATCTTTATTTTTGGTATTTTTCAAAAAAATTTGTTGCAGGTGTCTAACTCACACGGGGCGTAACAAAACACGGCCAGTAGGCAAAAACACAATTCATTTCAAGCCTCACTGCCTTATTCGGCACACCCACGATCCTAATTACCAGAAAATAGGTAGACTGCTACTCACTGCTCTAGGAGTGGACCTGGAGCATAGACGGAATGATAGAAGCACTTTTGTGACTATTGATAAAAACAATATTAGACAAGGTGAAATACATTATTAAAATTGTGAGACTAACTAAATGACTTTTTTTTTAATGCCTTAAAAGTCATTTTTTACACCGTTTTATCATTTAAAAAAAAAAGTTTTTTTGTAAAAATGCTGAAAATTTTTTTGCCTTGGTCCCCCAAGCTAGTTTTATAAATTAAAACCAATCAGCTTGGGAGACAAGGCGAATTTTTTTCAACCGAACAGAAGATCAATGAATAAGAAAAGAATTTGAATCGGAACTCTATTTCAGCATGAGAGCCACCAAATTAACTGTAGAATTCATCGAGTAATATACGAAGAGTTCTACAGTTAACTCGCTGGATTTTACGTAAAGTCAGAATAACTGGGTGATCATTCGAAGTCATTTTACAAAAAATAGTCAATATGGCAAAAACCTACTTGACCCCCCAAAAGTCAGTCAAAAACAAAAAATCATTTATTATTACTATTTTAGCCAAGAAAAATCACTGGTAACTTTTGAAAAAAACAACCCTGTTGAATTTGACAATTACGACATCTCCTACAATTTTCTCAGTGTCATGCACGACCGCAAGGACAACTGGGGCAAGAAAGTCAAGGGGAAACAAATGACTGTGATCAGTCCTAACACTGGCTATGAACCTTTTGCGGACACCATGGGCACTGTGGAATATCCTTCAGACAAAGACTATTTGTTGCTGAACCGAATGTACGAATGCCCTAATAAGCAGCAGCAGCCCAGCCCCAGCAATAACAATAATAACAATTATGTGCCTAGCAGCAATAACAAAAGACCAAAGCCCAGACCAAGACTAGGCCGAGACCCAGATCTAGTAGTAGCAATAGAAACAGCAATAACGGTGACTCAAACCACAATTCTCAGCCTGATAACAGCGGTGGAGGAGGTGCGGAGGCAATGGAAACGCCGCAGGAGTTCTAGAGCAGTACTGGGCCATGTGCACCACATGCTTAACCACAAAGGCTCGGGAAGTGGCAGAGAAAAATCTTCTTCTTCTTCGGAAAGCAGTGAAGAACTTGAAGATAAAAGCAAAGGATTGCGCTGTAAAAAAGTTTCTGTGCATGGATAAAGACTATATGAGCATGATGCGAGTCATGTGCAAGGCGACTTGTAACGTTAAGGTGGGCTGCTTTGAGGGAAATTCTTTGAAATATAAACTTGAAAAGAGCACTACTGGAGCACTTGAAACAACCCCCCTCCTGTTTCACTTGAGCACTTTTCAATTTTCACAAGTTTAAATGTTTTTTGTCTTGAAAGGAATTTGAAATTTGACAGTGACTTTATAAATTCAAAGAGCAGTTTCTCAAGTAAATCAGCCATGCTAAGCATGGATCGATTTCAGAACTTTAAAATTGCAAATTTTTTGACGTCAAACTGTTTTAAGACATTTTTTTGTTTTTTTTTGCTTTTGCTCAGCTGTTTTGCTATGAGGGAAGCACTTAAATTATACTCCTTCACTCAATTAAAGTTGACCCCCTCCAGTAAATCATGGAAAAAAAGAAAATTTTTTCAGGGACCATTTTTTATAGTGGTTCAGAATCTGAAGTCTTCTTGATGGCTACATGATTATCTGCGAAAATTTCTTATACTTTTCGTAAAATTGTAAATAAAAAAATCGGCTTTATTCATTCTTCTAAATTTTTGCAAAAAAATTATTGGTATAAAAAATGTTCGAAAGAAATTGGCTTGCTCCCCCAAGCTTATTTGGAAGTTTCACTGTAGTCAAATAAAGTTCAAATCTTGTTCTAACCAGTGTTGTAAGTGGCACCGGTGCGGCACCGGTAGCTCACGGCACCGCACCGGTGCCGTGAGCTGGTGTCGGTGCCGAATTTTTGAAGTCGGTTGCGGTTAGCCGGTGCCCGAATTTTTTTAGGGTCGGTGCCGTGAGCTGGTAAATTCAATAGAATGAAAATCTTATCGATGCGGCACCGGCACCAGACAGACGGAAATTTTGAAGTCGGTGCCGTGAGCCGGTGCTGCAATTCTAATATGAATTTATTTAGGAGGCAGGATACATTACAAGCCAGACTGTCTGGATGTAGGGGACCATTGCAGGCACAAACATCCGGAATGTGACCACTCGGTAAGTCAATCTCAGCTGATAATCATGAAAGTTTTATCTTTTTCATTTAACACATTTTCCACTGTTAAAAAATGCCTTGTTTTTTGGTTATACAAGAATCTTTTTTTAAGTAGCTCGATGACCAGATAAATTCTTGCTTATTAACAAGATTTGTTTGTTGCTACCTTTACTAATACATTTTGCAGGAACCCTATGACGCAATGACGCTAGAATGTCCACACACTTGTGGTAGGTGTGAACAGCACAGAATGATGATGGCTCAGCCAGGTCCTGGAGGTCCTATGGCAGCTCCTATGATGGCTGGCTATAACCCTTACATGGAGTCTATGATGGCTGTGGAATGATGCCTAATCCTATGATGATGAATCCAATGATGGCAGGCAGCAATATGGGTGTTGGGATGGTCAACAACATGGGTGGAATGGCCGACCCAAGTGCTGGAATACCCGGCGTTATGCACCCCCAGCTAATGCAGGCAGGCATGAACCCAATGATGAACCCAGGGATAGCAGCAATGCCAGACCCACTAGCAAACATACCTGGAGTCATGCATCCAGAGTTAATGCAGACTGGCATGATGGGAAAGAAGAAAAAGTAGCTAATTTTTGTTGATTTTACAGCTTTTTTTATTTAGCTATTGTGAATAAAGATATTTTCAAATTAACAGTAAATTGTAAAAGGGATTTTTTAACTTTTTTATTATTTATTTTTGAAAATATTGGGTATTTTTCGAATTTTTTTAATTGATTTTCTGTCAATAACTTTTTCTCTGCCATGTTTTTCAGGCTTCGAAACGTCCTTTATTAAAAAATTTGAAAACCCCTACATCTAATTCTATGTGACGATGGGTGTTTTTTTTCTGCATTTGGTTTACCCTGTTGTTTTCAGGATTTTTCAAGCTGACTTAGGCAAGGGTAGGCCAGCGTATGTTAGGAGGGACTCAAATATTCTTATATTCATGTTCGAGGTCATCCTAGCATACGATGAATACCCTTGGTTGAGCCTAAAATGCACAACAGAAAGACCAAGGCAATCCCCCCCCCACCATTGTCCATAGGTCTCGAGTTCTTTGCATTTGCGGAAAGATTACGTCAAAATCTTTATTTTTAATGCTCAGAATACAGTGAGCACTGGATAAGAGGGCAATTTTCGAACACATATTCTTCAATGAAAATATCATTTATTTTAAATTGTTGAGTTCGGAGCACTGAATAAATATGCGCAACTGTGTCTCTGCCCCCAATATGAATTCGGGTACAGTCCATTCTCTAAAAGTCAGCCCTCTCGATAAACCGGCACCCCAGGCTGGTACCCAGAGGTGCCGGTTTACTGAGAGTTCACTGTATAGCAAACTTCCCTATGATTTACAAAGAATTATAAAGCTAAATACCGTTTTCCACTGTTAAAAAAATGCAACCTCTACCATATGAAAGATGAAGCGCAGAGCTACAATTCGAAAATAGTCAGCTCAGAACAATTTAATGTTGTGCTCGATTTATCGACACACGGGAAAAAAGTTAAAAAAAATCCCGAAATCTCGATGCGCATACCGTTTTTCCTCTAATTGACACCCCATCCCTTCTAATTGCGCTCCCCTAACTTAGTGGTCCGCAATTTATGTTTCAATTCACTGTTTGAGCTCTGTAAAAAATGCCTGCAAGCGATTTCAAAATCTAACAGGCAATTTTCACACAGCTCAAACAGTAAATTAAAAGATGAGCTTTGAACCAGTTGAAGTTTGAAAAAATTGTGAGCTTCTGATTGCCGCAGAGTTGCGGCAATTAGAGGAATTACGGTTATATAATCTGTGAACTAAATAAGCCACTTATTTCATACTTTAAAAATCTTTTTTATTACTACTTATTGATAATTCAAATATTTCTCAAACATTAAATTGTATGCAGAGAACGATGGAAGCTTAAAAAACGGCAACCAAGTGCAGATGATTTTCCCTTTGAAAGGTCAGCTTTCTAATAAACAACTTTTTGGTGATCATTATAAGCTAACTTTCGTAGTCGAAAAGACTCAGAAAAACACCCCAAAAAGTGGGAAACAAGTTACTTATAAATTTACAAATTTACTCTCATTGGGCTTCTCTCAATGGCGTGCAATTCTGCCCATCGCATCCGCGACACCCCCCCTAACTGTGCTCTGAAATTTGTGCTTTCATTGACCTTTTGAGCTGTGTAAGAAGCTGTGCCTGCGAGCGATTTTAAAAGTCTAATAGGCAATTCAATAGGCAACTCAAATAGTAAATAAGTTTTGGAACACTTGAAGTTTGAAAAAATTGCGGACTTCTGATTGCCGCCCCGTTGCAGCAATTAGAGAAAATACGGTAATAGAATGATTGACTTAAATTAGCCAGGTATTTCATACTTTAAAAAAACTTTTTATTGCCACTTATTGTGTCGAATGAGAGATAATGATATTTTCTTGAACATTAAATTGTATGCAGAAAACTTTGAAAATTAAAACTTGTTATTTGTGTTTCAACAAATTTCGAACACATCTCGCTGGACTTCGTAATTAGCATCGACAGCAGCCACATTGACTTGCATATCTTCGGCAAGTAGGATTTTGATAACAGTTGTTCCAACAGCTTTTTGGAACACACGCAGGAGAGTTCGCTGCAAGAAATCCTGAAAAAAGCTGGTAAGAGCCAGGTAAATATTTTTACAGGGTGGCGTAAAAAAACGTCACAGTTTTGAAAAACGGTTTATTTTCATGATTTTATTTCTAATGCTATGCATATGATATACCAAATTGTAGCTAAGATGAAGGGCTTTCAAACAAAAAAAAGATTGACTCGACTCGACAAAAAAGAGTACTGAGATCGCCGTTACAAAAAGAGTCATTTTTGGATCTTTTTGCATTGGCATCTGTAGAAAACAATGCCTTGGTCCCCCCTGTTGAATTTTTTGAAAAAAAATTTAAATTTTTTTTGTTCAAAAATTTTTTTTTGAAAAATGATTAAAAGTGTGAAAAATACTTTTCAGAACTTTTAGAGAAATTTTTTTTGGGCAATTTTCAAAAAATTCAACAGGGGGGGACCAAGCATTTTTTTCTACAGATGCCAATGCAAAAAGAGCCAAAATGACTCTTTTTGTAACGGCGATTTCAGTACTCTTTTTTGTCGAGTCGAGTCAATCTTTTTTTTCTTTGAAAGCCTTCATCCCAGCTACAATTTGGTATATCATATGCATAGCATTAGAAATAAAATCATGAAAATAAACCGTTTTCAAAACTGTGACGTTTTTTTGCGCCACCCTGTATAAAAGACGCGGAACTTTTGTAGTCCGGGAAAGCATTTTATATTTTTTCATGTATTGCGTATCAACATAAGTTCAAGGAACGGTCATAAGACCTGTTTGGCAAAAATTTTGAAATTCCAGAACCCTGTCACACATCAGTCTTGCCCAAGTGAACCGGTTTATTCACCGGTGGGCCACCGGTCAATCACTTTTCTCAACCAGTTGATCAACCGAAAATCAACCGACCGGTAAATGGTTGATGTGGCGGTTGATAAAATCCAGGCATGGCCAAGACTGCACCAGATTCGTGCTCAGCGTACCCAATTTTCTTATGTAACTAGTCATGAAAGCAGAATTTAACTGGCATATTTTAAGTCCGTTCGAGATAAAAAAACATTCGAATTACCACTAATTCGATTTGTTTTTGATTAATGATCACAGGGGGATCAAGGCAAAAAAGTGCAGAAAATCTTTTTCTCGATTTTTTACTCATGGTGATAAACATCAATTTATAAACAAAATATTTTTAGACATGAAAATCAGATTCTGAAATTTTTGCCAAGAAAAATTACACGAACGCTCTTGAGCTTATGTCAATACCCAATATTTTCATATTTAACCCATTTTTGGCCGAATTTTTCCTAAAAATCATTTTTTTAAATAGTTTAAGCCCAAATACCATTTTCGTTACTTTACATCAGCTAACGTCACACCATTTCTCGTAGCGAAATTTATAAACTTTAGAATAAAATTTAAAAATTTATGATCTCCTGCTCTATTTTTAAGAAAAATGCGAAAGCTTACACAAAGTCAGCAAACTCTCAATACCCTAATGTTCATCAGTTTTCAAATTTCTGTGAAGCAAACTAAAATTTGTTAAGGACGCAATATTTACGCAATATTGACAAAGTTGTTTAAGGCAAGACATACGAATGAAAAGGCGCAGGGAATTAATACCGAGGAGGACATACTACGATGGGAGAAAAAAGGAAGAAAGCTTCATTATTTTAGTCTTTACATTTATATGTCTGTTGTCTAATGACTTTGTCCTTATATGTTGGGCCTTAAAAATCGCGTCTTTGGATGTCGGGCCTTAAAAGTCGCGTCCTCAAAAAGACGGACTATAAATGTCCATTAAAAAAAAATAAGCCGGTAATATTACGTCCACAAGAGTCGGTCTTCAAGAGTCCGTCTTGAAAATGTTGAGTTTGAAATGTCACGTCCTCAAAATTTGAAGCGCAATATTAGGGTTGCAAATTTCACATACTCATATTTCTATCCTTAAGTCTCGGTCTTTATTTGTGGGACTGTAAGTATCGGTCTGCAAAAGACCATTTTCATTTGTCTCTCCTTCAATGTTGCATCCTTAATAGTTCGTCTTTATATATCGGGCCACAAATATCAGTCTTCAATTCTCGGCTTTTGAAAAAGTTAATCCTTAAGAATTATTCCTCAAATGTTAAGGCTCGCATGTCACCACGCCGTTTTCAGATAAAAATCCTAAATACTTGTTACTGTGATCATTTTGACTTGAAAATGCCCTTTAACTCAACAATTTATATATTTAGGCAAGCGTCAGAGGAGCATATCTCAAAATTCGATTTTCGACTAATTTAGCATCTATTTATCCACTTGCAGTCAATTTAAAGAAATTTCAAATGAAAAAATATTTTGTAGATAAAGTTTGTTTTGACGACCGAAAAAAACATAAGTGTGACGAGTTCTTTTTAACTTTGATAATTTAAAAAAATTTGAACGACACCATATGTTTACAAAGATTGTGTAAAAATGAGCGAAAATAAACAGTTATAGCAGAATGAGGGGGGAACGAGAGAGTGTCAGCTTCTTTTAAAAAAGTACGCCTTTCAAGTCTGCCTATTATATTAGCTTATGAGATTGGGATCCGGAAAGTGCACACTGAATTTGATGCTTTTTTGTCTCGAGAGGAAAATAGAAATATACAGTCAAGTTTTGAATACAGTACTATCTCTAATATACGGCCCTCCTTTGCGTTCGGAATCGTGTTTGTGGCATTGTGTTTTTGACCCACTCTTTGGAAATTTTTCACAGGAATATCATACCTCAATTTGTTGCCAGTATAATGAGCTGAAAATTGAGAAATAACTTGCCTGAGAAAAGTTTTGAGAAAAGTGACTCAAACGCAAAAAAAATATTCTGTAATATCAAATTAGGAGAGGAGGCGTCTATTAGAGAGAATACGGTAGCTCAAAAAACTTGCAGCTAAGAGTTTGGCAGAAGGCTGGTTGGATCATCTTCAGAGTATACTTCTTTACTCAGTTTGTTTGTGGATGCAAACATTACATTGACTGCAATAAACAGAAATATTGCGGCTCCGAAGACAAATTTCATTCTCGTTTTTTTGCTAGAGAGATATAGAATTAGAAAAAAATATAATTCTCTTCAGTTTGTGAACTTAAATACAACAGCGCTGAGCACTATCATTCACGCTTGTATCTATTGCTTGAAGTATTGATTCTAATAATAGAAGCAAAATATATGCATCTTTTGTTAGAATGTTAGTAAACAGCCTCGTTTACTTGTGAAATATTCTGTAATATCATATTTCTATATAGAAATCAAAAAGTGCATTTTGACATAACATAAAAATTGTCACACGAGCAAACAGAAAACATAAAGTAAAATTTTCTGAGACTAATGTTAAAGGGGGGGGCTGTTTTATTTCCGACAAGATTTCGAACGGAAAGTTGAAAATTCGAAACAATAATTGAAAATAACAGTCGTTTTTTTTGTCTTGATGATCATTTCATTCACTGAATTTTATGCTACAGTCGACCCTCGATTTTTCTTCATCCTCAAGGACCGGTCTCAAAGTGACGTTAAATCGAGGGTTCGATTCGACTAAATTTCAGTCAAGACTGACCAAAGCCATTTATTTTTCGGTGGCATTAAATCGAGGGTGACGTTAAATCGGGGTGACTTTTAAACGAGGGTTGACTGTATAAGCTTTTTATGATTTGGTGCTGTACTCAGTAGGCATAAAAAACGAACTTGCTAATAGCTTAACAAAAAAATAAAAATTACAGTCGGACCTAAAGTTTTCACCTCCGAGTTCGACATTTGGCTTCCTCACTCCATTGTGTCCAAGCCTATATAAGTTATTTGGTCTTTTCATGCCACTGAGTCAATCATTACATCTAAAAAGCTTAAAGCAGAAAATTCAGTGAAAATAACGAAGTATCAAGACAAAAGCGACACTTGTTTTCAATTATTATTTCAAATTTTCAACTTCCTTCAATTTTCTTTTAGCCTCATTCATACTTACCCGAAACATGCCCTGTTTCGCGAAACATGAAAATGTTTCGCGAAACAGCTATTTTTTTTGTTTCGCGAAACATGTTTCGGGGGGTTGTTTCGCGAAACAAAAAATAGCTGTTTCGCGAAACATTTTCATGTTTCGCCGTGTTTCGCGAAACATGTTTCGCGAAACAGGTCCTTCGAAACTGGAGCAAAAGTGCAGTTTTTCGAAGTTTTTAGTTATTTGCTGCACATTCCTGACTGTGTTTTTTTACTTTATTTACGTTTTTAGAAAGTCTAATTGGAGGCAAGCAGCAATATGGTGGTGGATACATCATCACACAGAAGAAAGCGAAGTTATAGCAGGCCACTTATTTGAAGACTCGGCAAGGTCTTTATTTCAAGGCTTTTTGGCGTTATTACAACAGTTCCGAAGTCAAGAATTTAAAGTGGTTTCTCGAGTGCAAGCAGAATTTCTAACGACTAAGAAACAAGCTAAGATTGACTTTAATGCAAGACTGAGCAAACACGTGCCTGTGTAGAACACGCACTCGAAATATGGGCTACTCGTTGGCGTCTTTTTCTAGGCACAGTCAAAACTGGGCGAAAACTTTAGAGCTAAAAAATGTTTCTATTTAATCCAACCTTTCAGTTCAGATCAAGAAATATTGCATTATTATGTTCTATTTGAGTGCCATCAAAGCCCAGGTAGATAGTTTGCTTCGATTCTAGGAATTTCATTGCATTCGAATGTGGAAACTACTTCGCTGGCGCATCGACAATATTGAAAGAGATCAGTGCTAGTTCCAAATGCCAGAAACTGGAGAGAAGAAATTCACGCTGCGGTCTTTTGATTTGGGAGTTCGATCAAGTGGAAACCCAAAGGTTGGTTTTGGATTACCTAATCGACCGTTAAATGTGTTCTAATTGCAGGTGGATGACTGTATAGAGTTCTGCAACTGTTAGATGTGGCCAACCGAGAGAATTGCAGACTCAGATCAATGAAGTGCTGGTGCTGTGCAGAAAATTTCATCTAACCCGAAAGCAACCTTAACTGTTGGCGAGGAGGGACGCTAAAGCTCACGAAATATGACGTATGCCTTTTTGTTTCCAGTTGTAATGCGGAATAAAATCGTTTGTTGCTTTTCGGTCATTTATTTTTTCTTGTTCCCATTACGAAGGCTGGCTCAGTTAGATTGTTAGTCTGCGGGCTTTTTTTTGCTAGAAATAAGTCAAAGCTTCAATGATGATTTTCATCGGTTCATTTCGGTTCATTTATTTTCGGTTTCAGATTTTATCGGTTCATTTATAAAAATAAACCGATCAATGACGATTTGAATAAAAAGCTTCAGTGATGATTTAAACTTTGGTTTCAACGTAAAACTGAAAATGTCTAGCAGTTTGCCGGGTAATTTAGGGTTGAGATGTCTTTTAACTTGACGAAAAAAATTCCAGCGAATAATTTCAGTAAGATGACTTTGTCACCCACTAGCATATTAAAAAATTGAGTATATCGTTCGAATATGCCTGCAATATTATATTTTAGCATTTTTTATCGCCGAAACCACTGTAAAAAAAAAAGATTAATTAAAACTACACAACAAGAATCATTAACACCGATTTGAGCCGTATTAACAAGCATTACATTACCATGTTCGAAACCCCTGTTCGCGAAACATGTTTCGCGTAACATTCCCGCGAAACATGTTTCGGCGGGTTGTTTCGCGAAACACTTTCTTGTTTCGCGAAACACCATGTTTCGGGGATTGTTCGCGAAACATGTGTTTTGTTTCGATGTTTCGGGTAAGTATGAATGAGGCTTTTTAGGAATCAAAAAGATTATTTTTGAATAACATAAAATTTGTCACACGAGCAAACGGAAATCATAAAATAAATTTGCGAAAATTCACTGCCCCCCCCCTCCTGTAAATAAAAACAAAAAAAAACATTTTTTCGAACAAATCAACAAAGAAGCAAAATTATTCAAAAGGCACCTTAATTATTATGTAAGGGCGCGTCCTATTACGCGGCACTCAAAAAAATTTGACTAAGTAGCCTAGCCGGTCGATTTATAAATTTTCAAGACCTAACCCTCCGAAATCTCCAACTCAATTAGGATTAAGGTTGGTCTTTGTTCGAACCATATGAGTAGCAATATGCGTGGCTTTTAAATCATTCAAGGTTCATGCTGGATTTTTTTTTTAATCTTTGAATTCCACCGAATGATTTGGGTCCGTATCCTTTCACCCTGTGTTCCTTTCACCCTGCATATCCTTTCACCCTGCATATCCTTTCACCCTGCATATCCTTTCACCCTGCATATCCTTTCACCCTGCATATCCTTTCACCCTGCATATCCATTCACCCTGCATATCTTTCACTCTGCATATCTATTCCCCCTGCAGATCTTTTGAATTCACGCCTTTTGAAAAATACATTTTATTCATAAAGCATACAATTCAACAAAAACAATTCAACAGAAACAAAATAAGTGAGGTTAACATTTTTGAGCAATTTCAATCTTCCATGGCAAAGTTTCTGGCAATCCTCGGAGAAATTCGTTGGTGTTTCTAGCTTCGTAGCTTTGGACAATTTGAAGAATTCGGGCGTCGGCTTGGATGTTTTTTGTGCGCTTTCCCTTTGGACGTTGCCAGCTTCCCATTGCAGGTACTTCTGATCCCGCCCTTGCTGCACACTTTTGAGACATTCGATGAAGTTCCACAATCCGGGATGGCACACATCGAGCTCTGTTTGGATTCGGTGATTAGCGGCCTCGGCATAGTTGTTGGTGCGGTGATCCCCGTTGAGCGTTCGGTCATAGACATTCCAAAGAGAGTGAGCGAACATGGGAGGCCTCATTATTCCACGACGATTTTCGGAGCCTATAAAGCAATCATAAATGAATCATTTTTGCGAATCAGTGAATTTCAAAAAAATACCAATGTAAGACTTCTTGAACCATTCAAGCACGGGATCCAATTCGATTGGCAAAAGTTCTTCGAGCTCGGCAAACACTGGCATGATATCTTCCGGCTTGACAAAGGCCATCGCAGTAATCATTCCTGAAATTAATCAAATAAGAAGTCAATTGAGAAATGAATAAGAACATACGGCATTGGATTGCAAAATCAGGCTCGGTTTCATAACGTTGTTTGAAGAGATTCTCCGCCAAGTGTTCTTCAGGTTTTGCATCGGTGAAAAAAACAGCCCAGATCTCGGAATCCCCAAAGACGATTTGCAGCGCATTAATGACGGCCCTTTCATAGTCGACAGACACAGACGATGGAGAGAATTCCGGCCACACTCTCTTGATCATTTGGAAGAGCCTTTCATAAGTTTCTTGGGATTTGTCCGGCAGAAGGCGTACATCACTGGGAACACATAACCATCGCGCTCAGCCAAAATACATATGTCTGAAAAGTAATGTTGGGTCAGTAAGACAATAGCAAATATTATAAAATCTAACCTGATAGAAAGGCACCGGAGTAATCTTAAGGTTCCATCCATAAAGACAACTTTCATTTGGGCAGACCAGACTTTGTTGCTTTCACGTCAAAGAGAAGAATCCTAAAACAACGATTAAACTATAAGATTCAACAATAGTTAGTTATTACCTTTTTCCATTTTCAAACAATTTATCCGCCAGCAGGAAGAGTTCCGGTTCATTTTGCGCCGACTTGTAAGTTTTGAAAGCATCCGGGAAAGCAAAGTTGATTCCATTTGCAGCTGCTGGCACTTGATTTCCTTGATTCACACGGCGACGTTTCTTTTGTACCACCTGCCTAGTTGCGCTTTTGTCCAAAGTTGCTTGCACCGCCTCAGGAACACCACGAAGAATTGTATTGAAGATTTGAGATGGTTTCTGAAATACATTAAAATATTAGATGTGACTAATTGATAGAAACCAACCTCCCATAGTGACAACAGCCCTTCGCTTGATCTCATTCTTCACGTTACGGACGGGAACTGCGATTGCCGATCTTCCATGAGTGTGCTCTCCTTTGCATCGACCACCGACCTGTCAGATTGTCGGTGTAAACACGAGCCTTGCATTCTTCTTCAGTGACTTTGACGCATCTCCAGTAGTTTTCTTGACAGCGACATCTTGTTTCCAGAATTGGTATCCATCATGCATCAGAAGATCGCCTTCCTTTCAGTTTTGATGCTGTTCTAAAACAAATAATAAGATTATATTACAAAACATAAAAAAACAACCTCCGGAGTGACGGGCACGATTGCGGGCTGAGGACGGCGACGGACGGCTGAACGATTGCGGGCTGAGGACGGCGACGGACGGCTGGAACGATTGCTTCTTGCTCAACGATTCTTTCTTGCTCACTTTCACTGCTGTCCGAGTAGTAGCCCTCGTGATTTCCTCCACCAAGTGTCGAAGCATCTGAAAGATAAAACGCAAGCGATAAAATAAAGACACTAAAAAAAAAAAAAACCAAAAGACACGACTGACAAACAAAAAATAAAAAGACACGACTGAGAAACAAAAACAAAAGGCGGGAATTCAAAAAACATTTTTTGAAGGGCGAAAGGATATGCAGGATGAAAGGATATGCAGGGTGAAAGGATATGCAGGGTGAAAGGATATGCAGGGTTAAAGGATATGCAGGGTTAAAGGATATGCAGGGTGAAAGGATATGCAGGGTGAAAGGAACACAGGGGGAAAAGACCGAGTCCCAATGATTTCGATGATTTTAAGTCAAGACGCTTGTAAATTAATCTCTCTATTATTCGTTGGTTGATTACAGATATTTTCAGGATGCGTAACTTCGCAGGCAGTTCAAGAAGCACAAGCCGGGTTGAAAAGAATTTTGGCGACTCCAAAAAGACTGAGTTCGAGCTTAGTGTTTGTTAGGTATGAGTGCCGAAAAAAAGATTTTGACAAAGAAATCTCGAAATTTCTGAACGTTTAAGGTCCCAAATGAAGAACAAATGAATCAAATATAAAAGGTTTGGGAGCACTGTTATGCATATATAACGTACAGAATATATTATAGTTACAGCCTCCGGAAATTGTGCTGTTTGAGGATCCAGTTTGCAAAATTTCTTTTTTGTTAGTTTTTTAACGCCACGAGAGTCATCCCACACTACCATTTAATTTCAAAACAGTACCGTTTAAATCTTCGCTGCAAGTAGTCAGCAATCAATGAGTCATCCATCAAATTTCACCCGGCCCACGAAGGATTCTGCTGGTTTTAAACTTTGAAGTGATCTTCAAATCTTCACAAACTTCTTTCGCGCTCCAGCAAAACATTTTAGCTGCTGATAATAGAATTCTGAAATCTTCATGACAAAACATCGAAATCGTTATCCAGGGTGTCGGTCATTTGAGTCTGTCATGCTAATGCAGACTGTCGGCCTAATAAAGTGTTATTAGTCCGCTTACTTATGGTAGTCGAAAGATGCCCGCAAAAATGACTTTTGTCTAGGAATGTTCGACATGCATCTTTTATTTTACCTTAAATTATTTTGGGAGATGTATTTTGCCACAATTTACCCCTTTTGTCAAAATCTTTCTATTTTTTACAGAAATAGACAAATAATACTGAAAAATATATGCATCTTTTTTTTTGTTTAAAAATGTTGTGAGCAGCCTTGTTAACTTGTGAAATGTTGTGCAATAAATATTTCCTTTATAGAAATAAAAAAGTTTATTTTTTTACATAACATTGAAGTTGCCACGCGAGGAAACAGAAAAAATAAATTTTTTTCTCTGAAACTAATGTTAAATAAAAACAAAACATAGCAATTACCCGAACAAATTATCAGCGAGCAAATACCTATTTCAAAAGGCAGCCTTAATTATCATGTATTTGTTGTTCAATAAGTTTGGCTATTTTCAACTTTTTTGGTCGAATTTTCAAATTCTGATATCTAAGACTCACATTATTTTGCTCAGTTAACTAATGAAAAATTCATAAATCCGCAAAAAATTTGAAGAAATTTGATTTTTTTGACCACCCTGTGGTCAGAAAAATCGACATATTTCAAATTCTCCCAAGACGAAATTTAATTTTTTTGCTTATGTATTTACCGTATTTTCTCTATTAATCCCGCTTCCTGAAAACCGGTATTACTTAAATCCATTCTCGTCCTCTTATACCAGGTTTTTTGTTTTCGAACGCCACATATGCTATATACCAAAATGTAGCTGGGAATCTGCGCTACATTTTGGTATATAGCATATGTGGCGTTCGAAAACAAAAACCCGGTATAAGAGGAGGAGAATGAATTTAAGAATACCGGATTTTGGGCAGGGGATTAATAGAGAAAATACGGTACTCATACGTGACATTCTCGTTTTTTGCTAAATAAAATTCGAAATTTCGTTTTGGCAGGATATTTCCAATTTTTTTGAACCACAGTGAGAAGAAAGCAAAAAGTCAAAGTTTTATAAACTTTTTTTATGCTGATTTTTTGACTTATTCATGGGCAGTGTTTTCAAAAATCCCACTATCACACTTGGTCACACTAACTTCATTTCTCCTTTTCTCACAAATTTTGTTTTCGTATTTCGGATATTTTTGTACTGTTTTGTAGCTGAGATAATTCTCTATCGATTTACATTTAAAATATTTCGGTGCAATTCAAGTGCGACAATTCCACACCAAAATCACACTAAAAATAACACTTTGTCACAAAAGTGTGATTTAAAGTAACAGTTGGCGTGATTTTGACACAAATTATTTTAACTGGGGTGTTTGACCACTGAATCGATAGAGAAATATCTACAAATTCGTACAAAAATATCCAAAATACGAAGACAAAACTTATGAGAAAAGGGTAGGTGAAGTTAGTGTGACCCAAAGTGTGAGGTGTGATTTTTGAAAACACTGTTCATGGGTTAACCAACTGAAATGGTTCGCATTTAGTAAATTTTTGTAAATCGTGTTTAAACGCCTCCTGTGTGATTTTTAGGTGCTCAAACCATAAAAAAGCTATTTTCTAACACTTTTCCACTTACACAACCCGATTTTTTGAAAAACAAATTTTGTCCAATATTTGACTTTTCGCCTTGTGGGACCAAGGCAATCAAGTTTCTGGTCAAATTTTGGTCAAAAAAGGTTTTTTTCAAAAATTGGTCTTTTATGTGGAGAAGTGTTAGAAAAACAGCTTTTTATCGTTTTTAAGCACATAAAATTATTTAGGAGTCGTTTGAACACGATTTACAAATGCGAAACCACCCAAAGCATACAAATCATAAAATAAGTCATTTTAGGGTGTCGGGTTATTTGAGTCTGTCGGGCTAATAGAGACTATCTGTTTAATAGAGCATTTACAGTAGTCGAAATATGCCGAATGGATGACTTTTGTCTTAGAAAATTCGGCGCTACTATGATACCCACCCAAAAAATGCTTCTTTGATATACCCCTACCAATCCTCGGACCTACTTCGATATACCCCACCAAAAATAGACTCTTTAAGAATGGTCAAAAACTTTTTCAAGTCATAATTTTGCCATAAAAAGGCAAAAAAGGCAATTTAAAGAGGACAAAGGGCTGTATTGAGAGGGGAAAGACGAAAAGGGTCACTTTAGAGGGCCACTTCAGGGTACTCAAAGAGAGCCCACGAAGGGGGAGCAGGGGCTTGAGAGTTAGAGATGCGCGCACTGACTCACCTTAGACATGATGCTGAGAAGTACTCTTGATCATAAAATGCATTTAGAGGCTCTTATTGCCCAGCTCCAGTGACCAAACGGTGTAGAACAATCAAAATGGCTTAAAGGGCTTTAAAAAAGCGGCCCCCTATCATTCTTTTCCCGTCCCAATACAGCCCATAATTCCTTTGAAATTTCTTTTTTGGTCTTTTATAGCAAAATTATCGCTCAAAAATGCTTTCTAGACACTCTTAAAAAAGTCAATTTTTGGGAGGGGAACATCATAGTAGCGTCGAAAATTCGATATGCATTTTTTATTTCACCAAAAATTATTTTGCCAGATGTATTTTGCCAAAGTCCCACTCTTTGGAAAAAGCTTTCTCTGAATTTTCACAGCAACGCACAAGAAGAAATAATATTTTTGGTTTGTGACCACAATTCTTGTTCAAATTTGGCGCTTAAAATCCAAGCAAAAGACGTAGTTTGTGAGCTTCACCTTTTAGAGTCAATTTTTCTTTGCTTTTCTAAATGCTTTGAACACATTGATAGCCAGTCTTGTCATCTATTGATCTTTGGACCGAAGAGATACACACCAAAGTGGATTATGGCGGCCAGCTCCCATGCTACAGGCGATGAGAGTTGCCAGCCAGTTCCCAGAACATGGTCGCCTGCAAAACTTCCACTGGAGACATTGTGCATGTAGAAGTGGGTTTAAGTTGGAATTTTGTTACTTAGAATTTAAAAAAGAAATTCGGACAGCTATGTGAAAAAAATTCCATGGTAAAAATTTTCTGCTTTCCAGCTAGAAGTGCTGCGACAGTGCAATACTTTCAAGCAAAAGTACGAGCGCTCCAACCTGGATGCTGCCTCATCCTGTTCTCAGTCAAAGAAATTAAAACACCTGTGTTCTGCAAAGTGGTAGAATGGTGCAGGAATCACGTAGGTGGTCAAATTTTGGTTTGAAAATTAGATCTAGCTAAGTGCTTGAGCCTAAAGCATATAGTTCCATATAGCCCATCATTTAGCCTATATCGAAATGACCCAAAATTTTGATGACTTGATGAGCATAGAAATTTACGAAATTCGAATTTCTCGGAACCAAACTAATTTGGTCAATAATGTTTACAACAGTGTTGTAAATCTGGGCACCTGCTAAACTTCAGGCATCTGTTCCCAGCAGCTTTTAATGTTAATCAGCCTGGTGCCGCGGATCATTAGGTAGCTCAAGACATTGGCTCCGGTTAAGAATAAAAAAAATTAGTCATTTAACCCTTTAACATAGCGGCACCGCCGGTGCCGGAACAATTAAAAGTGAAATTTTGGTACTATTCCATTGTACGCCCCCCCCCCCCCTCCAAAAGAAGCTATTCCATTGTACCAACCCCCCCCCCCCCCTCAAAACCAACTTTTTCATATGCACTCAAAAACCATTTTATGTAATAATTTTGCCATAAAAAGGCCAGAACAGCCATTTAAATAGGTTTAAGGACTGTATTGGGAGGGAAGGGACCACTAATAAATAAGGGTTTAAGGCATCCTCAGACCCAGAAACTTGTGGAGACCCAAATACATAAAGTACTTAAAAGGGCTCTCAAGGGACATCCGGGTGGCTTCGGAGGTAGTTATGCCTGAGCCAGGACTCTGTGAAGGAAAGAAAGTCGAAGCCAAAAGCCGGAAAGGCAGGAGACCCTTTCGGCCGATAAATTGAAGATGTTGAACATAGTTTTGAATACTGGGGCCTACCGCATAAATAACTCTGGTATGCATGTTTTTTCATGCATCCAGAGTCACCTTCTCGGAATCATGTCTAAGGTATGTGGGTGTGCGCATCTCAATGGTAATAGCGGCGAAATTTGCGAAAATCAAATAATAATTTTATATTTAAAATCTTTTTGCAACCCGTCAATGGGATTTTCATTAGGTTGACAAACCCATTTCTCAACTCCCCCCCCTTTAAAAGAGTTAAATGACTAATTTTTTTATTCCTAGCCCAGAGCCGATGTCTGAGCTACCTACCGGCTGAGTAATATTAAAAACTGCTAGAAACAGGTGCCTGGAGTTAAGCCGGTGCCGAGATTTACAACACTGATTTTCAAATTTTGTGTGCATCTAAATATTACTATAATGGCTTAAATTCTTTCACCCGTCAAATTATTCTTTTACCCTGTTAAAGTTTACAACTCGGTTTTATCCTGAAAACGTCTCAATTGGGTTTCAAGTTTTATATCAGCATGTAGCCCCGGATCTTAGCTTTTCAGCAAGCATCAACTGATTTGCTGAGATTTTAAAAGTTGGAGAAAAAGTATTTATACGGAAGAAAATTTTTTAAGAAAGATAGTCTATACAAGACTTTTTTTCTACAATGTTGAAATCATAGTGAGCAAGTTAATAGCTCGTTAAAAGTAGGGTTGTACCGGTTCGGTTAACCGACCGGTCAGTAAACCGAACTGGAACGATTTTGGCCAAATAACCGGAACCGAAACCCGGGTACGGAAAAATCCGGTTAGCCGAAAACCGGTAAAGCAAAATTTCGGTTAATTTACGACAAAAAATAAACCGAAAACCGGGTACAAGCCGGTTAACCGACCGAAAAAACTGAAAACCGTAACGAAACCGGGTTTGCGAAAAACCCGATTAACCGAAAACCGGGTAGGGCCGAATTAACCGGAACCGTACAACCCTAGTTAAAAGGCGGTGCTCTAGGGCTACACAGTAGTTTGAAAAATTTCGAAAAATTCGAAAAGATGTTAAAGAAATTTTTTGGAGAAACAAATTTTTTAGTAAAAGAAGAGTAAAAAAATTTGACAGGGAAAGTACTTACAGCCGCGTCCAGGGTGGAGCAAGTATTTTTCGATTTTCGAATGGCTGTATTTTTTAAATCTTTATGAGCGCATAAACCAGATCTAATTTTGATCAGATAGATAACCACGGAAGTTTTTGTTTAATACAAAAACCACTACAGTCGAACTTGGATAACCGGACACCACTAAAAGTTCGTTCCCCAGCTGGGTCCGACACTTTTTAGACCTTTTTTTAATGCTTTTGTCAATTTTTTGTTTCTACAGTTTGGTCCTAAATATCTCAACTATGCGATTTTTCCAATCGTTTTTCAAAATCCAAAAACTTTTCACTTAAAAAAGCAAAACCTCGATAACAGGACACCTATTTTCGAAAAAGGGTGTCCGGTTATCGAGATTTTGGTTTTTGAGAGTGAAAAATTTTTGGATTTTGCAAAATCGGCATCCTTGCTATATTTGGACCAGACTGTCAAAACAGAACTAGCAAAAATATTCAGAAATCGGGTTTAAAAAAAGTGTCGGACCGGATGCGGGAACGAACATTTTTGGGTGACGGATTATCGAGGTTTGACACTAATACTAACACTAATACTAAAATAATACTAACAGAATTTTCAAAACCTATAATAGTAGGCTAGTGGGCTTAAAAATTAATTCCCTTCGTTTTTATCAGAAAATACTCCAACTTTTTCCCCGTTATTTGGGACTAGAGCAGCAGGCGCATATCGGCGACTTTATCGTATTTTGAAATTTAGTTTATATTATTATTTTTTGAATAAAAAAGAAATTCATTACATTGCCCCGTGATTACCTTTTCTTGTGCACCTTTCGAAAGAGGTTATAAGTGTCACAACCTGACCACTCTTATGAAATTTTCCCATAAAATTTTCATTTTTTAACTACAAAGGGTGAAATCTCAAAATTTTTCGAAGCGATTTCTAAATCTGAAAGTCAAAGGTGCATTTGCCGTTAAAACAGCATTTAAATGAGTACAGGGCTTAATTGTACCTGAGCCCCCCCCCTCGCTAATCTGAACCTAAGCCCAGCCCCCCCCTTCCACTCACTTGAACCTGAAAAAAAAACAAAAAAAAGTGACTGGGGGGGGGGGGGGGGGCGTCTCAGGTTCAGATGAGTGGGGGGTCTCAGGTTCAAGTGCTCCGATTACAGACTCACCTAGTAACATATTTCTCAGAAACCGGCGCAACCACTCAAAATGGCGACATACACACACAGCCAACCAAAACACTATATAGAGATAAAAAATTTTAAACTTTTCCAATCAAAAGTAATTCTAATTTCCCCATTATTTAAAATTCAACCTTAAAATTTTTGCTGTAATTAAAACCAATCAATTTTTCAGGTGTGCCAGAGCCCGTAGTCCGAGTAGATCCCAACACCGGAGAGCGAATATGGTTTGACCTAACAGACTACGAGAGAAACTTTTTTGAAGTGCCAGTGGACGAACTAGCAGAACTGCTGAGTGCAGGCAACTACCTAGATCTGAAGTCCCTCTATTTATTCGGCTGTCAGTCCATGGCCGCCTGATGAAAGGCAAGTCGGCGCAGGAACTAAGGATATGTTAAAGGACTCCACCTTCCTAAGAAACAGTTCTAAACGCCAACAGCAGTTGAGAAAGCGCCAAAGTTGAGCCAGCCAAATGAGTATGCAGTAAAACCAAATGTGAATTTTCAAAGTCCAAAACTAATTGTAAAATTGTTTTTTCCAAGTTTTAAACACTTTAAATAAATGTGTTGTTTATGTTGTTTGGCAAATAGTATTAGGTCTGTAGATAAAACTAAAATCAACCAATGCTGATGGTGAATATCAAATTTTTGCCGAAAATTTTTTTGGAAACAGATTGGCTAAAGTTTCTTTTACCAAGTTCTCCTAAAAAAGTATTTTGACCACTTTTTTTGAGTTTTTCCAGTCTTAATAAGGCTAGAAAAAAAGTTTCACGATGCAGGAAAGACATTTTTGAACCTTTTTTTTTATTTTTTGCTTTTGAGAGACCAAAAAAACCAACCAAAATGAGTGTTCAAAGTAAAGAGTATCAGATACCTAAAAGGGGGAGGATTACCTTAAAAATGACTTGGCAAAAAAAGCCTATATATGCATTTTATGGTACTTCTCGGAATCATGTCTAAGGTAAGTGCGTGCGCGCATCTCTAACTCTCAAGCCCCCTGCGCCGCCTTCGGGGGCGCAGGGGGCTTGGGGCTTGGAGTTGAGATGCGCACACCCACATACCTTAGACACAAATCACTCGAAAGTGACTCTGGATGCATGAAAAAGCATGCATACCAGAGTTTATTTATGCGGTAGGCCCCAGTATTCAAAACTATGTTCAACATCTTCCTTTTTGTTCAAATTGGATAATTTTGGTCTATTTCCACCCAAATACAGACCTGAATCCCTTTAAAAATGGTCAAAATGGGTGATTTTGGGTGGTCCCAAAATTCAGTTTTTTATTGACCAGAAGTTAAAAATACAGTCTTTTTTGAACTTCTGAGGCCATTTTAGGTCGATATAGAGTGTTTGGAAACACTTTTAAAAAAGTTGATTTAAGGGGGGGGTATATCCAAGTAGCGCCAATTTATCTTATTTATCACAAAATTTTATTTTTGTTCTGTGAAAAAGGTTTCACCCAAAAGCTGAAAAAAGTCAGGTCCACTTGAAAACTTCAAAGGTCATTTTCGGCATCGGATCCTACCCCATTCACAGAAATTTCATATAAAGCCAAGGGATAAGCTTTTTGATAGCTGATAATTTAGTTTGGTCAGTTAGTCACAAAGTTCGATAAAATTGGTTTTTCGGTCAAAAGTCATAGCGAAAATGGCTATCGGACTCTTGTTACAGGTCCAGGTCCCAAATTAGAAAAAAATCGCAATTAAATTGGCGCATTTAAAATATAAAGGCACATTTTTTAAGCATTATTGTTTCGTAACTAACATTTTGAACAGAGTTAAAAGAACAGTCATCATCGTGACCACAATATTTGCATCTGTTTAGTTTCGACACATTTCTTATCACTAACTTTTGAAAAAAAATATTCTGAAAAGTTTGGAAGAAAATTCTAAAAATTTTATTTTTTATTTCGCATTTTTGCCATAATTTTGTTCACTTTTTTACAAACTTTTTACTAATAAATAATTTTGTTCCGTTAAGATGGATAAATTTATTAGCATCCCTCTCAAAACAACCTTTGATATTGACCTGACCAAGTCACTCAAAAAAAGCATTGACTCCAACTACTCCGGCCTATCTAAACTGGTCACCAACCAAACTCTGAATGGCATTGCTGAACTCAACAAATGCGAAGCAGGGTCTGTGCTCAGACACTGCAAAAGGACCAGGAATCTCTAGAAATGTTGATGAGGTAAGGATTTTAATAACCTGAACTGATATAGCATTAGTTCTTTTTTTTTTCAGGTACTACGACCAGTTGAGCGTAGTCGAGAGCAAACTACCCATTCCTGCCCAGTTGCCTATTGCCTTTAAGTGGAACGATGCTTTTGACAAGGGCACTCGCTTTCGATTCCAGCTTCTCTGAGTGAGTTTTTATTTGTGAACATTAGTTGATAGATAAATAAATTAATAGCCACTAACAAGAGAACGGTTTGAAAGAGGGAGAAAAGCCATTTAGGTTTGAAAAAGTGGCCTCGGTGGCGCAGTGCGTAAGCGTTTGTATTTATCGATTCCACGTGGTGGCATGCTATTTTTTCGCTTTTTGGCCAGTTTCAGAGGTGATTAGACTGTTTTGGTGCCAGATCGGAACCAGCCGCCTGAATTACTCCTATAACTGGTTAAACAAGCCAAAATAGAGGCAGTGCACGCATGCGGTATCGAACTTGCGCACGCTTTTAAGACCATGAAACACAACAGTTATGCACGGCGCCATGGAAGCGACTTTTTCAAACCTAAATGGCTTTTCCCATTCCTTTAAAATTTCTCCTGCAAACACTCCATAATTAAAGTCACTCTCAAAAAATTTTACGCTTTTTCGAAACGCTGAAGCCGAAAACAGGCTTATAGCCTTCCATGTGTCGAATCACAGAAGTCTTTTTTAGATGCCTTGGCCCCTCAAGCTGAAATTTTTACGATTAAAAACCTTATAAAAGTCACCCTGGATGATCAAAGCATTCTAAAAGATAAAATCTGTGCGGTAAGACCCAGGGAGGTTTTCCTGTTTTTCATGGAAAAGCATGGAAATATTTATTTTAAAACAAAGTTACTACAGTCAAACCTCGTTTTTCCAGAACCCCAAAAGTTCGTTCCAGCCTTGAGTTCGACACTTTTTGAGCTCAATAGCTTTTGGACAAACAACGGACAAAATGAGAATTCTCGCGATATTTCAGGCTAGACTGGCATATCACATTGGGCACAAGGCTTCAAAACCTGAGCTAAAGAATGTGTCGGACCCAACTTGGGTCACCTAAGGCTGGAACGAACTTCTAGGAGTACCGATAAACGAGGTTTTTCATTGCATATGAAAAGTTCATGCTGTAGATTTTTTGTAGTCTGTATCCTAACACTTGAAAAGTGAAAGTATAAAGTTGAACGTGCGAGTGAGCCTATAATTTCATTTTCACATCGTTTTTAAAACTACCGTATTTTCCTATTAAGGAAGCTCTCTCTAATGATGAACCCCCTCGATTTTTTGACTAGGATTTTAGAGCTAGGGCCATTTTCGATTTACAATTTCAACATTTTTGAAGGTTTGAAAAATAATGAACCCGGGTACGTTAATAGAGAAAATACGGTAGTCACAGCCGCAGCCGTACTTGGTTTTGTGTAAAAAGCCGCCGCCGCAGAGCTGCAAATACCAAAACCATCACTCTTACTTCAGACCCAATTTAGAGCCACTTTTTGATAAAAAAAAAGAGTAGGTATACATGCTTTATAACGTTGTAAACCACATAACCTCATCTACAAAACGATCCTTGTCACACCACATCTTGCTCACAATGTCAAACCTAAGTGTTGCTCAGTATTTCGGTTAGCAACACCTGAGAGCATTTAAAACTCTTCCAAAGCGCCCCAAATGTATTCACCGTAAACCTATATAATAAGAATCTCCGTCTAATAATAGACCTCGCTCGATTTTAAAGACTTATATTTCAGCCATCAGAGTAAATGTTTTGCACATATCTTTTATGGACTTTTTTGGTTCCCACGAGCACTATCGACTCTTTTTTTTTGCATTTTGGTTGAAAGCCCAAAATCTCGACATCAACCTCAAGTTTTCCCGATTTTCGAGAGCTGAAAAAAATTTACCTTTTAATAGTACAAGTTTAACAGTAAATCCTCAAATGACACCAACCACTCTAACTATCACACGTCACTCCTAGCCCCGTATAGCAAACCAACCGTCGAACAATTGAACCACCGATATTTACTGTACACTTCAAACTTTGATCTCAGTATGTATAGTTGTTACTGCTTCTTTGTTGCAAAATTGCTTTTTTCTCGCCGGTTGTTTTTTTGCAAACTTTTTTCGGGAGCGATGTGAACACATATAGAGCATTCGAAGGCGAAGGCAAAAATGGAAACCGACTCTCCACCAGAGCCCAGGGATCAGCAATTTGCCTTTTCGTAAATTAAAAGGTCGAAAAAGGGCAAAAAACTTGCCGTTTTGCTCTAAAGGGCAATTTGCTCTAAGGGAATGTTATATTTTTGGTAGATTTTCAGTCATTTATATGCAAAACTGTTAGATTACAGATCGGATTCATGTTCAGCTTAGTCGATATGCTTCTAAAGCAGATTTAATTAAACAGGTCAAATTTAAAAAAAAAACGAAAATTTGGATGTTTTTTTTCTTAAGTAGAATTTCAGATCACAGTGAGTTCTTACAGAATAATGATTTAAGAAGCATATCGACTAAGCTGAACATAATTCCGACGTGTAATCCAACAGTTTTGCATATAAATGACAAAAATCTACCAAAAATAAACATTTCTTAGGGCAAATTGCCCCGTAGGGCGAAAAAAGGCAATCTTTTGCTCTTTTTGATTTACAAAAAAAAAGGAAAATTGCTCATTCCTGCTAGTACCGCATCTTCATTTTTCAAATCTTAGCCTAAGTAACACTAACTAGAACAAAATATCGCTACCTGAAAATTACAAAACATTTTTGAAAATTTCGAAGAATTGCAAAGATGTGGCAGAAAAAATGTCAACATAGCTACTAAAAATGTTAGTGAAATAACACACAATTTTAGCCGTGACCGACATCTCGTTTGAGCAAGCAGCTGTGCTATTCAACATTGCATCACTCATGTCAGGTCTTGCTGCTGTCCAGGGTCAACAAAATGACGAACAGCTGAAAGCCATGGCCCGTCTATTTCAACAGTCTGCTGGAGCTTTCGCACAACTCAAAGAGACCGTAGTCAAGATGTTGCGACAGCAAAATCCTACTACTGACTTATTGCCCGACTCCTTAACCGCTTTTTCGTCTTTGATGCTGGCACAAGCTCAGGAAGCTATCTACATTAAGGCAGCTAAGGGTGAGTGGCAAATAAAATAGCCTTGGTTTTAATTGAACACTTGTTACTAGATATGTGTTTAGACAGCTTAAAAACGACAGCTTTGGTCAAAATAGCGCAGCAATTAGCTGAATTTTACCACCAAACAGAGAAACTATTTGCTAGAGAACCTGTGAGCAATATCTGTGAAAAGGTTGGTTTCTATAAAACTGGTTAAAATTAATACATAAAAAGTAGCAATAACTATTTGGATTGAGCGATATTTTTATTTTTAAATTTTCAGTCAAAATCGTTTTTGTTTGCTTAAAAGCGACAATAAACACTGGATAAATGACAGGACCTTTACCCAAATCAGGGGGCTTTTGCCTAGGCGCCCCACCCCTGCCTGTGTTATTTTGCATGCTTTTTCAAGCTTTAGACTTGATCAAGGATAGGTCAGAGTATGTAAGGAAGGTTCAAGCATATATTAGACTCACGTTTGAGTCCGTCCTAGCCTACTTTTACCTAGACCTCGAGCTTGAAAAGTTACAAAAATACGGACAGGGGGATTTTTACCAAGCCAAAACCTACCGCTTCCAAGGGGATAGGGACAAATGGCCCTCCCTTACAAAAAATGGTCAAATAGTCATGTCTTTTTTCTGAAAACTTGAACTTTGAACTAAATTAGTGTCGCAAAATTGTCCCCTTTTTTCATTTTTCCCTTTTTCAATAGAATTGCATGTTTTGTTAATTTGACAATTTTTGTAAAGGGTCAAGTGAAAGGGTCCGGAATTTCGATTCATTCACACTATGTCTAGCCACCACATCAATTTTTGACAAAAGTTTTTAGAATATCGCCAAAACCAATTTAATTTTTTTTACTGAAAGCATGTTTTTAGAGCTGGCAAACTTTGCTAAATGGAAAAGCTCTGCTCTACTCAGGCTTGGCTCATTTGCATCAGGTTCAGTCTTTAGAAGCTGAAAAGAGTGATATGGTGAGCAATTAGCCAGATTGGGCGAAGCTCAACGCCTCCTGAGCAAAGCCAAAGGAGCTGTGGGATCTAGCCTACTTTACAAAGAGAACATGGAGAAAGTGGTCAAGATGTTGGACACAGCCAAAAAAGAAAATGACTTTATTGTAAGTAAAAAAGTTTTTAAATTGTCCAAATTTCAAAAAAAACTTTAGTACCATGCCCAAGTACCTGGTGTAAAAACGCTTGAAGAATTGCCAAAGTCAAGCCTGGTGAAGCCAGCTCCGGTCCAGTTCCCAATGTCCACAGGATTCGTTGATCTGTTTGAGTCACTTGTTCAAGAACCCGGCCAAAAGAAGACCATTTTGGAAAAAGTGTGGAGATTCTTGAGCCCGGATTCTTGAGAATTGACTAATACATGTACTAATACTTAATGACAAATTGTGAAAGTCCAAACATTCTTTTTCTACGGTCACACCTTTTTTGTAAAGATATATGAAATGAAGAAATACTTTGCTTTAGTGATTGGCTAGTCAAGCTCAATAAACAAATAAAAAAATATTTTCAATGCAATAATAGACATTTGAGCTTTCAAAAATTTATAGCATTAGATACACGGAAATCTCTGAGTAGGTCCCTAGGAATGACAGAACCCCAAGTGCACTTCCTCTCAATGAGGTATGAGCTCTCTAAGCCTAAGAATGGCTAGAGAACTCATACTCTTCGGAGGTCAACGGCTGAAAAACTTATACTCTTTGGGGGTCAATGGCTAGAAAACTTTTACTCTTTGGGAATGGGCGTTGAAATTGGGGTTTTACGCCTAGCAACCTGTGACCGCGAGATATTCTGGTAGGGCGAATACCTTAGATCATTATTTGATAAGATGCGGAATTTAAAAAAAAGGTTACATGACGGCCTATATACCACGTTTCTGCCACAGAATAACCAAAGAGTATCGATTCTCTGAGCGATAAGAGTCGAAACGCAAACCGAAAAAAACGACTTTTGGGAGGAAGGTGAGGATGGTCTAAGAGATCAACCCTACTGTAATATCTCGTTTCCACAGGTCCCGCTGGCGTGCTAAAGAAAGAACACCAGAAATGTCTTAACTGGATTCATCAAGCCGGAAGAAGCAACGCTGAATGCCTAGTCAGCAACAAAATCATACTAGACTGGTGAATGAGACTTTACAATAACAATTCTGATTCTGATTTAGCCAAACTTTTTTGCATCTAGAGCTAAGAAGCATCAGATCACTGGCTGGCTTGAGACTGGATGGGGTAGCTGGCTATTTTTCGGAAATTCTTTTGGAGTGAAGGGTGCCATATGGGCAAAAATGAAAAAACTTGAAATTTGTTCATTTTTTAAAACGCCTTATTTCTCAGCCTTTAATAACTTTTTAGTCGTTCTGTGAAATAACTTTGTAATTTTTGGCTGGCTCTGAAGTATTTAGCCAAGATATTCTTTCTATGTCACTAGATCAATGAAAAAATTAAATTTTGGGCGCCAGTAGCGAACACCAACTAACTTTCATATCAATTTCAACATTATTGGCCATCCGAAAAAAAAGCCCCGGAGGCTCTATTAGAGGAAATACGGTAGTATGAATGTGAGCAAAGTATTAAAAAATTTTCATTTTCGATAAATTTTACATACATAAGAACAAGCTTGGGTTACAAATTACATATTTATGCAGTTGTTGCAAAATTATTTTTCTCATTTTCATTTATTTTTGTGTAACTAATAGTGTGATCGTCTCGTAAAAGCACTTTATATGGCGGCTAAATAATAAGCATATTTGAAAATATTAAAACTTGTCGAATTAAAGAGGTTACTTGTTGATTCTGCAAGTCATCCATCTTATGGCTGGTAATGATTCATGTCGTTTAAAAAAACTATGATTTTTTATATTGTCAATGTGACCAGCTATCAAAGCACGCTCATGGAGATTTATTTTCAAAAGTGATTTTATAAAATCTTTTGCTTGAATTGAGACAACCGGCTCGGCTGGAAATCGGCGTCTGTTATCTGAATAAGAATTATTGGCAATGGTAGCGGAAGAAATTTTGACATTTTTCTTCGAATTTCAGCCAAAAAGCCTAAGTTTTAGTAAATGAGCCATTACTACAGTACAGTTCCGATAAATCACCAACTCTAGAGAAAAATCGAAAATGAAGCAGTAATTTGAAGAGTTTTGCAAAATATGTCGGGTGACGTTTTTTAGCCCTAGGACGACCACGTTGACCACAAAGTAGTCATGTGACATTACTCATGTCACGCTTGTGAACCTTTTTTCGACTGTTATAACACACTATGAAAAACAAGTAAAAGAATCTAGGTAGACCTTAATCTTAGCTTCAAAATGAGATAACTCATGAAGTTATATGACGATACCCAGCAGAATATAACCTAATTAAAGGAGGGGGAAAAGCCATTTAGGTTTGATAAAGTGGCTTAGGTGGCGCAGTGCGTAAGCCTTTGTGCTTTATTGTCATAAAAGGGCGCGCAGGTTCGATCCCGCATGCGTGCACTTCATTTTTTTGGCTTGTTTGACCAGTTCTAGTGGTAATTTGGGTCGTTGATTCCGAATCTGGCATTCAAAAAATCTAATTACCTCTAAAACTGGCTAAAGAAGCCAAAAAATAGCGTGCCACTACGTGGGATCAAACCTGCAACACCATTTTTGGCCAAAAAACGCAACCGCCTACGCACTGCGCATCGGGGCCACTTTTTCAAACCTAAATGGCTTTTCCCCCTCCTTTAAAGGTGACTTTGGGTCACCGGCCACTTCACTAGGAATGAACCACTTTTGAAATGATAATAGGCTAGATAGCTGCACATTTTTATTTATATTTTATTCTCTCATATTTAGATGGGTTTCAGATTCAAACCTATTCTAACAGAATGTGATGTACTATGTAACTTATCATCATTTTAAAATTTTTATTTTGTATATATGATCAAAGTGTGATCAACGTGATCAGCACTGACCGATATATGTGGTCGTCTAAGGGTTTGAAATATTTTTATGGATAAATCTTTTTTCTGCCACCTCTTGCTTATATTGGACAGAACCTGCTCGAGGTGGCTGTTGAATGTGATACAGAAGGTGGAGGCGGAGATTTATTGGGGGCAACTTTCTTTGGTACTTATGCACTTCGGGGGAACATTTTATATCAATTTGAGAATATAGTTAAAACGTCTCTCAAGTTCTTTTAATCGCTGAAAACGATAAAAAAACCTATTTATGACACTTTCCAACATAAAAAATCAAATTAAAAGAATTTTTTTACCAAAAATTGGCCAAAATCTCGATTCTTCTTGGTACCGCAAGGCAAAACTTAAATTTTGATCGATTTTTTTTCTTCCAAAAATCGATTTTTTATTCAGGAAATTGTCAAAAAATAGCTTTAATATCATTTTTAGTGTAAAAATTTACTTATGAGATGTTCAAACACTTTTCTCAAGTCAATATAAAATGCGCTAACCACCCAAAGTGCATAAGTGCCTAGTTTTGTTAGTTTTTCAGTTATTGATGATCTAGTAAAAACCGCGTGTACTTTATATTTTTCACAAAACGTACAGATTTGTTTTTGATTACTAGAAGCTTTAGTTTCTTATCCTCCGGCCAAGGTTTTTCGCCATATATCATTTGGTAGGCAATTACTCCGACAGCATACCAATCTACTAATTTAGCATCACCCTACAATTTTTTTTCAAAATTAGTTTTCACTTCAAAAAACTGACCATAGATGATATGGAAATGTGATCTTTGCCTGTTGGATCTATCTCAAATGTTTCTGGAGCTGTGTAGTCGATGTTGCCAGCTTTATACCATCCTTGACCGCCTCGATCAACAGTTTCAGACAAACCAAATCACAAAGGACTATGTGGCCATGTTCATCTAGCAAAAAATTGTCTGTTTTCAAATCTCTGTGAACTATTTTTTTGCTGTGCAAGTAGCCCACAGCCAATACTATTTCTGACAAATAAAAACGTGCGTCTTCTTCCGAAATTTGTCTAACATGATGAAGAAATTTGTAGAATGGACCTCCTTGAGCAAGTTTTAGAATAATGTATATGTTATCATCATCCTGTAAAACAACATTTTTTGAGGGCATCAGGATTTTCAAAATTTGAATTTTACGCGAAATACTATTTTTCAGTTAGACTTTTTCTTGCCGTAGAAACATTTTTTTAAATTAAAATACTATTTCTCCGTAAAAAAAATTTCGCAGCTGAAATACTTTTTTCTTCCCCTACCCGTATTTTTTTGTTGTGAATGGTCGTTTTTAATGAAGACAAAATAGGCGGGGGAAAAAGCTTTTTTACGGCAAAAAAATTCTTTTTTGGCTCTTTTTCACGACTTGGTCCAAACGTCTCCAATTTTCTGGTTTCTGTTGACCACGATCAGTGATGAGTCGCCCCGCCCCGGAGCGCCTCGAAAGCGCACCGCAACACGCAGCCCAGTGCGTGGCACGCTGGCCTGGTTCGTCTTAAGAATAAAAATAGACACGGGCACAAGGCGGGTCGAAGGCAAAGTGCGAGGCTGAGTCGGGGTATGGTGCACCAGGAGCTTCTCCATTTATCCCAAACTTTTGCAAAAAAGGCTCAAGGATATTTTCCAAGGATGATGACAGCTTGAAAACATCTGACACTGCTTTATGATCCGTGCGGTGCGCACCGAGGCGCCCCCATCCCGCGTAATAAAGCAGTGCCGGAGCGATAATTTAGCACACTTGAAGCGTGAGGCGGTGCAGGGCGATAGTCGGGCAAGCCCTGGGCGGTGATGTGGCGGTGGTCTGTCAATCAATAGGGCGTCCTTTTTTTCAGTTAAATTTTTTCAGTCTTTTTTGAATTCTTCTGTTGTTGCCAGTCACAAATTTGATTGAGTGGTACTTGTCGAGTTATCCGGACCCGCCCCCTGGCATCAGATGGGTAGAGCCCAACTCCTTAAGAAGTCATTTCACCTAGACCGTTTTCGACTTTCACAATTTTTTCATAAAAACGTGACAGGAGAGCTCATAGCTAGCTTATTAACCCTGCCCCTAGGTAGTGGTACCAAGTGATGGTGCTATGTGGTAGTTCTCAGATGGGGGAACACAAGAAAAGGTTAACCAGGAGTGGGGTACTCAGGAAGAGGTCAGCGTCGAGGGAGTATTCAGGAAGAGATACTCGGGTAGGGGTGTGTGATGGATTAATATTTATTAAAATTTCAAAATACGAGAGATGCGCCGAAAGGCGCTTTGTGGATCTAGTACTATATCAGATATTTATTTTTTTTATTACTTCTATAACCTTTTAACTTACCCAATCGAAAGCTATAAGCTCGGTAATATACCTCGACGTGAGAATTGTCAAAGCTGTAATTCAGCAGCAATTCTATCGACAGAATATCCTTTTCATGATTTATTTTAGGAATAACCTTTGCGGCAAAATATTTAGAAGAATCAGATTTTAAGGTGACCAGATAAACTTTTCCAAATACTCCTTTGCCTAAAACCACAGGCTTGTTTGAATGGTGGAAACTGAAGTGTGATTTTCGAAGAAGTTGCTGAAATACAAGAAATTATTTTTCCCGGCACGGACTAGGATAAATGTTGTATGGATTGAGCATACTCTTATTGCAAGCAAAAATGGTGATTTGTTTTCTATTTTCGTGCTGTTTGCAGTACAACAGCATTTGAAAATTTGGAATTTGAATTTTTGTCTCGACACGAAAGCATAAAAATTGCTATATCTTTTCATAGTACAGTCGACCTTCGACCGTACGAACCCCTGATAAGACGTACACTCGATAGTACGTACTCCTTGGAAGCGGTTTGGTCGGTTGGATTTTCCTAAAATAAAGCAATTGGTGCCCTCTATAGTACGTAGCCCTAGTCCCAGTCCTTAGGGGGTACGTACTATCGAAGATCGACTGTATTAACTTTTGACAGGACCTCCCCAAGTGAACCTAAAACCCCCCCTTCAAAGGGCTTTTTTCTATAATCTAATTTTTTTTATTTTTGCAAAAGACTAATCCTAATCCAAGCTAGCGCGTTACACATTGCAAAAGAAAACTCAAAACAAAATCAAGGGACCCGAAAATAGTATGCTTAGAGAAAAATACTCTTTAGAGGAGGAGGGGGGGGGGGTTGGGTTACTGGGGGTTTTCGCGTTAACTTTTTTATCGTGAAACTTCAATCATAGCCTTTCCTCCGAAGAGTATGAGTTGATGTAATGAAGATTGACCTTAGTGTAAAATATCTATCTATATGCACGAGGCTAAAAAATATGTACATAAATGTATATAATAAATATACATAATAAAGAAAGCAAAAAGAAGGCTTTCTAATGTGTGGTCACTTTCTTGGTGGACTGTAAACTCAACAATCCTCACTCGCAAATAGAATAAATTTTTGTTCAATTTTCTAATAATGGCTGAGATTGAGGTCTACCAGATAAACTATTAATGAAGTTGTTGTTGTTGGAGGCAGCCGGATATATATACTCCACTAGCGCTACTTTTTTCAACCTTTTCTGATTCAGAATAACTTTTTAATAGCTTATCTGGTATCCCTGAATCTCAACTACAAATGATACCAAAAAATTAATTTTCGAAAAATTAAACAAAAATTTATCCCAATTGCGTGTGAGTATTGTTGAATTTACAATCCACCATTGTGTTCGAGGTATCAGATATTAAAGGAGCACAAAATTTTACAAAGCATTTAAAAAATAGTACAAAATAGACAATGTTTTCGATCTATTTGGTATGCTATTTTCCCATACGAGCAAGATGATTATTTTTTGAATTTCAGGCAATCTTATATTTAATAGAAGTAGAAATTTTTTGACGTTCATATTGTTGCAAGCCGAAAATTAAAGTATACAAAAAGTTTAATACTTGATATTCAAAAATTTATTGTCTTGGGAGGAATTTAAAATTGACAGTCAAACTAAGAGTTTAAGTTCACTTTCAGAAGCAAATTTGTACGTCAAGAACACGGGTGTGACCGATGTTTTATCTTTTTTAAAAAAATTCCAAAAGATCATATTTTAGTCACACACAAATTGGGAAGTCTTTAAGCAGCACTTCAAAATAAAAGTAACCGAGGATTTATATCTGATCAAGTGATCACACATTGAAAAGTTTTTTGTTATTGTTTGCGTCATTGCGCACTCAATTTAAAAAATAGACACTAATGTCAGTGTTCTGCTACTGATTTTTTGACCTAACAAAAAGTTGAGTAGAATAACAAGCACTTGGAAATATGCCTATTTCTCTTCTGCAAGATTTTGTTTGCAAAAGATAAAAATGTGAATACCATGAAGAAATACAGCAATTTTTGTGCTTTCGTGTGGAGACAAAAATTCGAAAAATCCAATTTTGAGGGATAATGTTAATTTTGCTTCCCAATTACTGAGAAACGCTATAGTGTGCCCTACCAAATGACCGAAAAGCATGTTTTTCACTTTTTCAGTGCTTAAAACGCGTAGAAAGCACGTTTTTAGGTGTGGAAAGCCATTTTAGAAAAAAAATGTCTGACTAAATTTTGATTTTGTGGGTAGTACATAGTCCAAGTTTACGCACTTCAAAGGATGACGCCTTTATGCCCCATACCTATGGGGCACTTTCAAAGACAAGCCCATAGGTATAGGAGAGTGTTAAGCTCACACCTTCGCATACCTATGAGCTTGTCTTTGAAACTGCCCATAGGTATGGGGCAGAAAGGCGGCATCCTTTGAAGTGCGAAAACTTGGCTTATGTACTACTTTTGTGCCTCAGTCCCCTAAATCATTTATATCAAAAAGCAGTTAGATCGAGGTTTGACTGTATCATGTAGCCCAAGATCTAAAATTTCTACGGAGCTATCAAACTCTACTGAATCATTTGAATAATCTAGAAATTCAGGGGCTTAAATAAATATGAGAAAACAAAAGTTCCTTCATTCTAACCCATGAATCTGTGCATTTTCATGATTATTCAATAAAAATTGATAGCTCAAATAAAATTTTTCGAAATGAGAAATTGAGAAAAAAATTGAGAAAAATTGAGAAAAAAAAGCGGAAGATAAAAATTTCTGAATAGGGGGAATTTTCAATGAATTATGGGCAGGGTTCGTAATAAAAAACCAAACAATCCAGTCAAATTATTTTGAAACATGATTTATGAAAAATTATGAAATGCGTCCACCGGACTAAATAAGTTCTTTGTGCTTACTGTAACATTTCGCCATCTCAAGCGTATTTCATTCAGCTTTTTGTCTATTTCTGTAGTCATGTGTGGGTAAGAAAAACTATCTATTTCACTATCTTGAAAGCCTATATACTGCCCTTCATTGTTGTAAATAGGTGTGTATCTCATCTTTTTCTGAAATTTTTTTTGTTAGAAAATCTGTTAAAAACATAAGTCATTTTGATACTGAATATCAGACACTACTCGTTTTTAACCCCCCCCAACAATTTTTCAGGGGTACCTAAAACCATACTACTTCTTTTGTTGTTGAAAAAGCTGAAATAAGTTAAGGTTGTCCCTGAGCTTGGCCAAAGCCTAAGTCTGAGCTTAACGAGCCGGTTAGTTTCGTCACAAGACTAAAAATTCTTTTTCTAGTTTTTTTTCTTTTTTTTCAGTCTTACGGTACTCAGTACCACAGTTTTAAAGTTTTAGTTTACAGCTTTTGTTCAAAGTGTTAGTTACCGTATTCATTCTATTACCCACTCCACCAACTACCCCACCCTCTAATAAGTCCACCCTACGGACCCCATATCTAAGCCTAAAGCAAACATTTTGCAAATCTGTTTTTTTGCGTTTTCTTAGTTACTACGAGATTAACTGATTCAGTTTTCAAACTGTAATTGAGCACCCAAAATCTCAAAATCGACCTAAAATTTTCTGATTTTTTGAGGGTTGAAAAATAACTCCCTGGGTAGTTAATAGAGTGAATACGGTATTTCTTTTTTCCAACATGAACTCTTTCCAACATGAAACATACCATCACCGTTCAAGGTCACGAATATTTCATATTTATAATTGGTGGGGGACAGCTTTTTTTGGGTGTAAATATTTTTTGAGGAAAATATTACTATCAAGATAGCATCTCTAAAGAGAAACCGACCGAAAATGAATAAAAAATAATTGGCTCTATATGCCTCGGTCCCTCCTGTTGTTTTTTTGGCAAAAGTTTTTATCACCAAATATTGTAATTGTAAGAGGCGTTAGCTTAAGCGTCGGCAGGGAAGCGTATGTTGAGACAGGCTCAAATCTGTTTTAAAAGACTTAAAAGTAAGAAAAACATGTTTTAATTCTTCCTAACATACGCAGGCCAAACCTAGCCTGAATCAACTCGGAAAACCGAGGTAAAAAAATTTTCACTTTCATACCAAAATTATTATTTTTTCGCTTAAAAATACTCAAAAGTGTTTATAACTAGTTTCTGAGTTTCTAAAAAAAACGAAAGGGGGACCAAGGCAATTTTTGGGGTGTACCATCGACACATAAAAATGTCGCAAGATGTGCCGAACCAATTTAAAACACGGAATACTTTTGGCCGTAGACCGGTATGGTCTTTCAAATAAACTTTTTGCCATCTAAATTCTTGCGATTTTCATGAGTGACAGAGAAATTTTACAATGGAATATATCAGACTTTAGGCTGGAATTTTTCGGCGGTTACCTCAACAACAGCATGGACATAGAAAATACAGTGAACTAAAGGTAGAGTACATATCTTGTCCATATCTGGTCCGCGTGGAAATCGTTTTAATTCAAATTCAAAAGATTTGAAGGTTGGTGGTTCAAAACCCTCTAGTCGCACACTTTATTTTTTTTTCCGAGTTCGGTATCGATATTTATTCTAAGGCTCATGGGAGCACAACAAAGAATAAGCGCACAAATTTACGACTACTTGAGCTAAGTTAGAGCCAAACCTAGGTGTGAATTATTTATTTTGAAGGTGATATGCATAAAATCGTAAGATTAAGCCTGTTAATGACAACAAATCAATCCTAGAAATGGTTCATCGATAATTTTTAGCCCTAGAACACATGCTGTTTAACTCAATCACCCAAAAAAATATGAAAAAAATAAGCGTGCGGGCAGAAGAATTCAAACCAGCAACCTACTAATGTGTTTGAATTCAATTGAAACCATTTCCTTGCGGGACCAGATACGGATAAGAGATGTACCCTCTCTTCAAGTAAAAATGAATGCAAACTTTTTACATACAAATTATTCAGTCCAGGTATGCTGCTTGAATTGCCGATTTCTTCTATACCATTTTTCTTCTTTTCTCTTGAAACCATGAATGGTTTATCAAACTTTCTTGGTCAAATTGGCCCTTCAACAGACCCATTAGAAATTTCACCTTCTGGTGACAAATCAGGTGGTAGGAAAGCTAAAACCACGAGTGCATATTATTAGAAGGCAGTTTTAATTAAAAATTTGTTACTTATTCTGACCAAAAGTACATAAAAAGGCTTTTGGACTGTTAAGCATGAATCAAAAAGAACCAGAAAAAGTGTCGTAAAAACAATTTAACGTAAAACGCTTGCAAACTTCGAATTCTGACACCGAATTCGTGTTCAGCATGGTCGATTGCTTATAAAGTGCCTTTTGGATTCAAAAGTCATCGTCAAATTTTTGTTCTGTTCAAGACAAAAAGGATTCACACTTAAAAAGTTCTAAATTTAAATCTTTTTTGTCTTGAACGGAAACTCAAATTTTACGACGACTTTTGAATCCAAAGAGCACTTTATTAAGCAAATTGACATGCTGAACACGAATTTAGTGTCAGAATTCAAAGTTTGCAAGCGTTCACGTTTTTACAACACTTTTTTTTGGTTTTTTTTGACTTATGCTTAACAGTCCAAAAGCCTTTATTATGTAATTTTAAGTGACTGTCAGGTCCACTTTTTATGCTGATTCTAAATTCGATGTTTGTTGTGTGACTTAACGGTCTCTGTGCATGAATTTACCATGTTTTTAGTAAAATCGTAAATCTTCATTGATTTTTTGATTCTTTTAATTTTTTTCAAAACTATATTGTTTTCGTATATAGGCAAACGACCTACCGTTAGAAAGCCCAGACAAAGAGCTTTCTTATAAGCTTAAAAGAAATGCTGTGCTAAATAAATCTGCTCACCAGCTTAAAAAAAAAGGTTCATTTTTCAAAGAGTCGCTGCGAGAATTGGTCTTTGTATGGGTATTGTACTCTAGCAAAGAGGCTCGATTTTGCAATAATCGTGCTCAAGACGTCTGAGAACACTTAGATAATCCAACGTTACAGTCAAGAATTCTCGTGTTAATCTAGATGTTAGACGAAATTTCATGTTTGAGCCCAACCTGTTTAGGTCCAGTTTTTTTAAATATTGAAAAGTTATTTTTTAAACCTACATTTTTATTCATAATATTATATTGCATAGTTTTAAGATCAGTTGCATCATCAGTCTCATACGGTGTTGTTCCAGTTATAAGTAAAATATAAGCACTCCTAGCTCCAGCGTTCTTTAAGCCTTGTCTAAAAGTATAAAGTTAGCCTAAAAATTTTTCGAAAATAGCTATTTTTCTAATAGTGACACAAAATTACTAAGCCATTTTTTCAAAAATAAATGACAATAACCAAAAACACAAATTTAAGATACATAATGTTTAAAAATTAATGTTTCCCACTGAAATTTATAAAATCGAAAAAAAAATCCGTACTTTTGCCTTGTTCCCCTGTGATCATATCAAAGAAAAGGCAATGCTTGGTAATTCAAATGTTTTTGTCTCGAACGGAATTTTTAAACATGACAGTCCATTTTAACGGCTTAGGTGAAAACACACACCAAAATACTGATTTCCCGCAGTAAAATCATTATTTCCGCAGTAAATTTGAATTTCAAACAAAATACTGATTTCCTGCAGTAAATTACTGATTTCCGCAGTAAATTTTGTATTTCCTGCAGTAAATTTTGCGGGAATTTGAATTTTCAGGTCAGAAAATACTCCAACTGCAGAATCCCACCCAGAGTGGCAGAAGTCCCTGAAAGTTGGTTTTTTGGGGGTTTACTAAGGGGGGGGGTAAACTTTTTGCGAAAAATCGATTGAGCGGATCAGATTTCGGTCCGATGGGCTCAATTGCTCAGATTCCACCCTTAACCATTCTCAATCAATTAAACACCTAAACCATCCAAACTGCTCCAGACCAGTATTAACTACCCTAAATCAGTGCTTAGGTTGTTTAAGATAGTTGAGAATGGTTAAGGGTGGAATCCTGAGCAATTGAGCCATCGGACCCGAAATCTGATCCGCTCAATCGATTTTTCGCAAAAAGTTTACCCCCCCCTTTAGTAAACCCCAAAAAACCAACTTTTCAGGGACTTCTGGCCACTCTGGGGGTGGGATTCTGACCAGTTGAAGTATTTTCTGACCTGAAAATTCAAATTCCGCAAATTTACTGCAGAAATACAAAATTTACTGCAGGAAATCAGTATTTGTTTGAAATTCAAATTTACTACGGGAAATATAATTTACTGCGGGAAATCAGTATTTTGGTGTGTGAAATCAATTAGCCCATTTTAACTAGGGTTGTACATTCTCCGGAATTTCCAGTTTTTCCTTATTAAATCCTCCATATACTCGAGAGAATTCTCGAGATTCTCCGATTTTTATTTTTTCGGAGAATTATACAACCTTAGTTTTAACGTTATGACTAGTTTTATAAGAAAATCTCACACAAATCTGGTGAGAATTCTGAAATCGCTGTTTCTGATTCGAAATAAAATTTGATTTCTAGTGGCGGAAATGACCAAGGGAGGAACAAGGCAAAAAAGTGCAAAAAAAAATTCTCGTTTTTTCTCATTTATGATGGAAAACCTAATTTATAAACAAATAATAATAGGCATAAAAATCAGATTCTAGAATTTTCGCCAAAAAAGTCACATGAGCGTTCTGGAATTTATTTTAATGCCCAAATAAAAAAAAGATTACATTGCTGCGAATTGCTGAGGTGCTTTAAAGAAAGATCATATTTGTCACTGAATGAAGTTCTAATCCCAAATACGTTAGCTAAAAATTAAAATGATAATTTAAAATTCTCACATTTCAGGTATTTACTTGAACATGTCCCTCTGTAGTCAAATGCACATTTTAGGGCTGATCATTTTATGCGGATATTTTCTATTCGATTCATTTTGAGCCTATGAACAGGCTTTGCTCTGGTTTTATTCCAAAGCTATCAGCAATTCTTTGGCTATTTGTTTCACATATTTTTCATCAAATAATTTTACTACAGAAGCATTTGGAGAATTCGTTCTTTTTTCCACCCACAAGTTGAGCTAATTTCCACCAGTAGCTTTTCCAATAATCAGGTACAAAAATTTGTCAGTCTGAAGAAACACTGTTAACTGATATTTTTTATACTTTTTTTTTTTCTGTTATTACCTACTACGCCCCCCCCCTACCCATAACGGCGTTCAGGTGCTAATCTAAAAAAAACAAACATTTAAAAGCTCTGTTTTCATTTTAAGACAAATAAAAAAATTTAATTTCAGTTCTTCGTACTCTGAGTTTTTTTTGCCAATGCAACTAATGTTGAAGCAACCATGTTCAGTCCATTCGAAAGCTGAGTTAAAACTGCACACTTTTTTTCACCTTTTTATTTTTAAATTACCACTTTCAGATGTATTTGACCGAGATGGCAGAGCACCGAAATAAAGTGGCCTCCTATTTTCCTTCCCTCCCATACAGCCCGAAATTGCTTTAAAATGGGTAACACTATAGAATCCTCCCCCCCCCCCCCAGCTAGCGAAAAATTACTTTTCCTGAAGGAAAAGGACCCGTCCATTTCGATTCTCGTGCTCGGAATAGGCACGGAAACACTTTGGTTTCCGAAAATCGAAAAAAAAATTTTTCGATTTGCCTTGTCCCCAAGGTAAAAAATTTAGGAAAATTCAAAAAAAAATATTTTTTGAATTCCCGCCAAAACATTTTAGGGATTTAGGGCTGTATTGGGAGGGAAGGGAATAAACAGGGCCACTTTCATGGCAAAATATTAAAAAAGTGAATTCTGGACTATTTCGGATGTCTACCATGTTTTTCAACTGGCCCGTGGCAAAAAAAGACTCTATATGCATTTTATGGTCAAGAGTACTTCTCGGAATCATGTCTAAGGTAAGTGAGTGCGCGCATCTCTAACTCTCAAGCCCCCTGCGCCCCCTTCGGGGGCGCAGGGGCTTGGGGCTTGGAGTTGAGATGCGCACACCCACATACCTTAGACACAAATCACTCGAAAGTGACTCTGGATGCATGAAAAAGCATGCATACCAGAGTTTATTTATGCGGTAGGCCCAGTATTCAAAACTATGTTCAACATCTTCTTGTTAATGGGCTCTGTGTGATTAGTGGCCCTGTTTATTCCCTTTCCCTCCCAATACAGCCCTAAATCCCTTAAAAATGTTTTGGCGGGAATTCAAAAAATATTTTTTTTGAATTTTCCTAAGTTTTTTACCTTGGGGACCAAGGCAAATCGAAAAATTTTTTTTTCGATTTTTCGGAAACCAAAGTGTTTCCGTGCCTATTCAGAGCACGAGAATCAAAATGGGACGGGTCCTTTCCCCTCAGGAAAAGTAAATTTTTCGCTAGCTGGGGGGGGGATTCTATAGTATAGCCTTAAAATGGCTCATTCAATCTTTTTTGGCAAATATTACTTATAAATGATTTTTAGACGCATTTATAAAAGTTGATTTGAGTAAGGGGGGGGGATTGTATTACAGTAGCTTTAGGAGGGGAGGGGCAGGATATATGACAGTGGCGTCGAAATTCAGTAGTACCCTGATTTTAAAAGAAAAAATATAGCAAAACGAACCCAGTAAAGGGTCTCTAGTCCAGCGTGCTGTTTTACAAATAAAGCTCGGCCAACACTTCTGCATTATCAATAACTGAAAACATGTCCCACATTCCATGCTCAAATATTTTTGCCAAAGATAGCTTTTTGGCTACATATTTAGCACTATTGTCATGGCCTACTAGAGTCATTTCCACAATCTCTCCAAACTCAACATTTGCCATTTTTTGTGTCTAATTTTTCTTTGAAGTATCCCGATAAGATCTGAAATTAATTTGATTTAATTTTCTCATAAATGGTATGATATCATTACTCTTGTTTGTTCACATTTTTCTTTTATTTGCTTTAATCTAGCAAAAAAGGCTGCATTTGATTCGCTAGTTGTGGATCGTGT
>SADC01000968.1:0-52095 GCA_004194705.1 Ditylenchus dipsaci
CAGGTGGAGCCCAAATTTCAAGGTGGTGTGTTCAAAACAGCTATATCTCAGTCCCCTGTGGTTTGATGACTTGATCTCAACGGATTCAGGTTTAGGAAGACATTTTGTATGGGAACTTGCTACTCAAAAATTTCGATAATTTTGATATTTTTTTCAGAAGTTTAAAAAAGTCGTTGAGAAAAGTGTCGCGAGTTCAGTGTCGCGAGTCAAAACTGTCGCAAGTTGATAGTCGTCCAAAAAACGTACCACCAGTACACTATGGCCAAAAATATGGTTGAGCCATTTCAAAATGGCCGGTGTTTGCTTGTTAAAATTTGAGCGGGTTCATATTGCGTAGTTTAGCCAAACAGACTTAGCTTGCAGTTTCTGACGATCTAACAAAAAATAATAAAAAAATATTCAGTTCATAAGACTTTACTGTTGCTCAAAAATGATGATCCTACTGATATATTGGTAGACATACTTCGTTTTTCCACAAACCGCAAGCATCTGAACGGGCGACGGTCTTTTCGTCCCGGTCATTTCGTCCCGGTCATTTCGTCCCCGTCATTTCGTCCCCCGGTCATTTCGTCCCCCGGTCATTTCGTCCCCGTCCTTTTCGTCCCCAAAATTCCGCCAATTTAAAAATTTTGAAACAGGTTCAGATCCATGTGGTAGCAGACATTTTCCTGAATGACAGTCATATATTTGTAATAATCCCGTGCATCTCCTCTAAATGTAACACCTCCAGCACCTCCAGCACTGTAACACCTCCGAGCGGGCGACGGTCTTTTCGTCCCCGTCATTTCGTCCCCGGTCATTTCGTCCCGGTCATTTCGTCCCCCGGTCATTTCGTCCCCCGGTCATTTCGTCCCTGTCCTTTCGTCCCAAATTCCGCCAATTTTAAATTTTGAAACAGGTTCAGATCCATGTGGTAGCAGACATTTTTTTCCTGAATGACAGTCATATATTTGTAATAATCCCGTGGCATCTCCTCTAAATGTAACACCTCCAGAATCCGAAATATTGGATTTAATTGAAAGTAATTAAAAATTATTGTACTCATCTAGAATTGTGTCCTGAACATGGTTTATAATGCTAAAACATTAAGAACCCAGCTCGGGAGTTGTTTCCTATGAGTAGTTTCCTATCCGTAGAAATACACGTGATAGTATGAAGGTGTAGTACGAGAAAGTAGTACTTAGTGGTAGTAACAAGGCAGTGACTATGAATCGATACTCAGGTGTAAGTGCCTGGGTGATGGTACTTGGGTGGTGGTAGATAGTAATTTATATTTAGTGGTACCTAAAGGTGAATACTTAGTCGACAATAGCTAGATTGTATATTAGACTATTTTTCGCAAAGCATATGACCATGCTAGCAGCTGGATGCACATGCACAACTAAACCAAGTGGTCGTCCACTTGGATCGAATTTTTTTACGTTATTGGAAAATCCAAAACTTGTTTTTTCGCACTAATTCAATCATTATAAAGAGTATGACAGTGCTAAAATTACGTTTTGCGAGATTTACGAGAACTGTGAAAATACCATCAAAACGTAATTTTACTACTGTCAAACCATCTATAGAATGCTCGAATTGGTACAGAAAGTAGGTTTTGGAACCCAAAAACGAAATTTTTTTTGATCCAAGTGTACGACTACTTGGTTTTGTTGGTACATCGGGCATCCAGGTATTGAACAGGTATTGAGATTCTCTATTTTATTTCAGGCCAATTAGGATGGATATCCGCTTGATCAGCTGGTACCCTCTCCAGATTTTGAGGGGTGGGTGGAGGACCGGGTACGATGACCAAAATCAGTGAGGCAGAGACGGGGATGGCGTCCTATTTTTAGAGTCCATAACCACCATGATTGTAAGCATCATATAAAACGAACTAATTTTTATTCCTAATCAAGTCTTACAGTGCAAACAACAATAGCAGACAAAATAAGCAGTTAATACTCTACGTTAATTCTCCTCTTCTAATTTCTATGCTCATTTTTTCTCGTAAGTTATCCATTGTCTCCTGACTGAGATCGATTTCTCTCCCTTGAGTCACACATTCAGCATATTGGCAGACGAAAACACCGCAAACATTTCCATTTGTCTTGGCTTGCATGGGAATGTTCTACAAAAATAAAAAATATCAATACAAATTTCAACTGAAAATTAACCTTTTTGTTCATAGCCAGCCAATTAGTCGGATCTAAAGCTTCATACCCTCTTGTACTGCAATTTCTTTGAGGAAATTTCTAAAATCATTATATGTGCGAAACATTAACAAAGAGAGCATTTAATACTTGATCAGGCTTATTGACCTGCTACCATCTCCATGAAAAGAATCATAGTAAACCACTCGGGACTTCACCATTTTGATGATCTGATTTCAATATTAATTAAACAACCCACAAGCGTCGTAGAAGACATACGATAAGAGACCAATGGCCTGGCATATAAATAGGTACAACACGAGATCATAGAAAAACAGGTCAAGCTCATCCCATATTCCTTGTTCGAGAAGGGCTTCTGATCCTTTTTCTTCCAATTGCGTGTAGAACAAAGAATCGAGTGCAAACACCTAAACACAATCTTCAATAGGCGATTTAAAAAAAACATTAGAACAAACCTTTGGCAGATTAAGATCCTCTTGGCTTCTTTTAACTATCAGTTGCATGTAATAGTTGATGAGAACGTCATTAAGCCATTTTCCAGGCAGTAATCGCTCCAGATCTTCTGAAGTCAATGAAATTCCGAATTTTTGGACAAGTATTTCTCTATCTGTATTCTCGGTTTCGCCTGTAATACAAGCAATAAAATCTATGTGCAATAAAAAAAACTTACCATTACAATCAAGGATCACTACTTGAATATCCTGACCCTTAGACTTTTCTGTCTGCTTCTTGTTGACCTTACATACTTGATTGGCTTTCGCAATAACTAAAAAAGGTGTGTGGAAACAGCTCAAGAAAAAACATATACCGGGACAAGGTCGTGAAAGGCTTGATATCATGCTTCCTAGATTAGCGGCTTTGCTGGTGATGCTACTCGTTTGATTCCTTTTGCGATAATTGATCGGGGAGCTCCTTTGCTGGTCACTGAATTTTTTTGAATGATACCTTGCAATCGTTTGAGCTCAACCCGATTAGAATCTGGTAGGTGGTTGTGCTCCGTAGTTAGCCTAGCTTGCTCGTTTTCGGTGACAGCTCTTCCTGATTGGCAAAAATTCATTAAAAACGACCATATCAAAAATCCACCTGGACATTTTGATTCGCTTTGCCCATCGGCTCCAGCCTCATAGAATATGCAGCGCCAGTAAGTTTTTGTCCCTCTTGTATCTTTTTTCCAATACATTTGGCCAGTTACATCTTTCAGGAGCTCTTTCCCTCTGTTGGATGGCAGCAGTTCAAAAATCATAATGTCCCTTAAACAAATATAGTAACAAGTCATATAACGATCGCCTCATTCAGATTCGAAATAAGTTTCTCCACAGCCATTTCCGGGGTTATCATTATATGAAGTTTTGACTGTAACCTATACCGCAGTTAGAAACTTAAATTGATATAGATTACGTACAAGACAGCACATTGAATGGCTATTGAAAAAATTTAACTTGGCGGCTTTTGGGGACGAATGACCGGGGACGAAAAGGCCAGGGGACGAAATGACCGGGGGACGAAATGACCGGGGACGAAATGACCGGGGACGAAATGACGGGGACGAAATGACCGGGGACGAAATGACCTAGTGCCATCTGAACAGTCTCAAGTTGGTTAATTGGCAGTTTTCCAACTGCATTACCCATTTCTTGCAATACAAACCATTGCATTTTGTGGAGAGATTGAAATACACCTCAAGTCCAGCATCTGCTTAGGCTTAATCAAAAGAGACAGCTACTGCTTGCTGATTAAAGGAGACAGCCAGCCACATTGTGTTCCTTCATACACCTGGCTGACCTACCTATTCCTGCCTATATACGCACTTTAACCTGTGATAAAGTGCTACAATGGATCTGAAGTGAGTGAAGCCAGTGCTCAGATTTTCCAACTCCAGAAGCACATATGGCAGGATCAACCACTTCATGTATTGTTGAATAGCTCTTGGTTTGCCAAAACCAATTTGCCTAAAGAGCTATTCGAGAATACTGTCTTCCAATGCAGCTCATTAACTGTAAAATTGAGCACAAATAAAAACAAGTTTCCACTCGCTGCCTTGCTAGCCAGTCCACATGTGTTGCAGTGTGACAATGTGACTGTAATTTCTAAGAAGTTTGTGGGATCTGCCTGGGATGAGATTATTACTTATTTGCACCACAGCAACCAGTCAACAAAGCAGAGACAGCTTAAACTTCTTGATAATAGCACAACCAACATGTATCCTGATGTGCGCCATTTGTGGCGCTGCCTTGTTGAGGTTAGTTTGCTTAAAATTATCAAATTCTTTAATAATAAATCAATAAATAATGCGGGTGTAGGCATACTTGCACGGGCGCCGCGCCAGGCAAAATTGACCACTTTCAGGCGCCGGCGCCCGACGCCCTATATGTAGTGGCGCCGGCGCCCAGTTTTCGAAACCGCCGCAGCACTAGATTTTTTCAATATTTGTTGACATTATAAAGCTTCAACAGTGTGTTTTTAGTATTTTTCTCATACCATGCTGATAACAAACAAAAATTTTAACCATAAACACATATCATACACCCCGGCGCCGCCTATTTTGGAGTGCCGGTGCCAGGATGGCGCCGGCGCCCGGCGCCAATTCTTGGAACGCCCGGCGCCGATTTTTTCGAGCGTGCAGGTATGGGTGTAGGGGGCCCTAGTGTAAAGTCCACTTCTTTGCCTAGGCGAAGCCTTAGGCGCAGGATAGGTCAGCGTATGTTAGGACAGAATCGAATTTGAGTATTAATAATCGTGTTTTTTAAGTCTTTAAGGGCGTCAACTCAGTAGGTTACCAGAGTAAAAACATGATTTTGTTTAGGGCCCCCTAAGTAAACAAGTTCCACGGGATAATGTACTTAGACCATCCTAAAAATTAATTGCTGGGCATTAATTTTCGAACTTCTCGAAGTTTGAGACAGTGCCTATTTGAGGTAGTTCTTAATTGGAGCACAGTCAATCCTCGATATAAAACTAAACTCCCTCCCCATTATAACGCCTGGCTCTATTTGGTCATATTTGACTAAAAAACCCTCGATATGAAATGGCCGGTCCAAGAGGGTCATTATATCGAAAGTTGAGTGTTCATCCCTCGCCCCGCATCCGAACTTTAGCGCAACCGGCGCCTTAAATTTATTAAAACTATAGATTATGATGGGCAGGAGAAAAGTGCGCCAAATCACTTTGCAACAATTCAATTTGGGCCAAAATATTTCGCAATATTCAGTAAATATTTGCCATATTGCAAAATATTTCGGCCCAAATTGAATTGTCGCAAAGTGATTTGGCACACTCTCCTGCCCGTTATGATTTACTTTTGAAAAAAAACTTTTAAGTGCGTTTTTTTAAATGTTTCAGTTTTATTTTTTATTTTGAGTTTTCTTCCCCCCCCTTTGTTACTTTAATACGACCCCATCTTCTATTTGAATTGTGAGATGAATCTCGAAAAGTGTTATCTTGTTTCTTCCATTTTTGCTGACACAGGGTGAGCCTGCTATTCCTACTGTGAGAAGCTATATATCTCTATATAGTATTTGGGTCGGGTGGGTGGTTCACACTTTTTATGGGTCATAGAGGGCTCAAATTTTTTCGTTGCAGATTTTTTTAGATCCGCCTTGATGTCAGCTTTCGTTTAAAAAAAATAGCGGCGAAAAATTCGCATTTTCAAGAGGGCGTTGACAAAAGTATGTAGGCCATTTTTCGAGAAAAATTTCAGTTTTCAGAAATTTTGTTCTCAAATTCAAATTTTGAATTAGTTCAAATTTACATTTGTCTTGGACGGAACTTGAAGACGGTGGATTTTAGCCTGGACTTTTGGTATATGTTTGGTTCAATCCCGATTTTCTAAAAAAATTTGCAAACCTACCGTATATTCTCGATTAGAAGGCCTCTCTAATAGAAGGCCCCCTTGAGGACCTATATATCAGCATAGAAAAGAAATTCGCAAATCTGTTTTTCGCGTTTTTTTAGTTAGCACGAGCTCACCTGATTCCACTTTTAAAATTTTAGTTGAGCATTCAAAAATCTCAAAATCGAAATATTTTTTTTCCGACTTTTTTAGGTTGAAAAATAGAAGGCCCGGGCCTTCTAATAGAGAATATACGTATATGTAAGATTTTTATCCGGAACACTCAAGGAGGGTGAGTAGAGGTGTGTGCCGGGAGGGTGGTTAGGGGTGCTTACAGAGTGGGTAGACGTACCAAGAGGGTGGTTAGAAGTCCCAGTGAAGTGGGAGGGCGTGCCAGTAAAGTGGCTAGGTGTGCCAAGGGAGTGACTAGGGGTGCTAGGAAGTGGATGGATATGTTGAAGAAGTTGATCGGGAAGAATAGGAGAGTGTTTAAGTGGAATACGTTTGTCGCATCGCAGCATCTCCATTTTAGGGTAGTACCTTAGGCAGCAGGTAAGTCTATCACAACTGTTAGGTAAGCACCCTAAGTACCTCATGAGTACACCAACTACCCGGATCGTAGCGCAACCCCCAAGGGCGCCAACCCATCTGAAAAGTATATCAGCCTTCGAAGAGAACCGCAACTACGTAGAGGTGATTTTAAGCGGATAAATGATGGCCGATTTACCCCGAAGGTGCCTTCGAATGTCTCTGTAGCAGAATCTACTTTCGTGGGTGTCATAACGATTAACATACTGATTTAGTAAGATGGCGCCTGTAAGGCGCTAATTAACCTAGTACTATATAAGATCTGGCTTGGTGAAATTCCTCTTTTTCCAGATATTCCTGACAGATTTCTGCACTCGTTCATATATTCTTTACCTCAACTTTCCATGCAAAACCCATATCAAGGAGTGACCTTCTACTCTCCAACAAGAAATGAAAAGCTAACAGTGACTTCATTCTTGCCCTTCAGTATGCCTATGGGAACAGGAGTTTATTGTAGAGGCTACTGCATCACTCGATCAACTAGTTCTCTGTGATCACACTTTCAATAATTACCTGGAAATTATAAATGATGTGTTTGTGATTTTAATAGAATAGCAGAATAGCATGTGCTAAGCCAAGCAACCGGGAATCGACACATTTCTGAAGTTTTTTATACTGAATTTCGATCTTCGTCTTACAAGTTCGCATAATTTTACTTCGGACGAAACTTAGCTCTACTCCAATATTGGCATTCACAACAAAAAAAAGCTCACACCAAAGGAGAGTTTATTGATTCATCAAAATAAGTCACAATAGAAAAACTGCGTGTACGACATAGAACAAAGTCAATGAATATAGAGAGTCAAAGGATCCTCAAAACATGCGAGTCTCAGAAGCAAGGAAGGCAGCTGCAAATAATCAAGTTTGAGATGAGAAAATAGCTGATAATTTAAAAAATACCGGATAAAAGAACAGATCCCTTCAGTTATGCGAGTATAGATAAATCGGCGGTGAACGAGCTTTTTGGTTTCTTCAGAGAGCTGTTCATAGTCCTCATGCTCCCGAACATCTTTGCACCGCTGGTACGAGAAGTCCTTCCGACGCCATGTCTGAAAACAAATAACTTAACAGGTCAAATCATCAAACCACTTACCACGCCATCTTTATCAGTGCCAGTACTTCCCTGAGCCTGAAGTATCACGTCCATTGAATCTCTTGGTCAGGCATCCAACTGTCGTTTGCGTTGTGCTCCTTGATATACTCACCCATGGCCTTAGAGGTTGTGCACAGCTTTCTCTCATATTCTGATCAAAGAATCCAGTGACACTGTGAATTATTTCGTTTGGCATACTTCGCGTCTGCGCACCTACAAACCCAATAGAAAAAAAAATTAGAATAGAAATGCATCTGCTACTACTAGCGTCAAAATATCTGAAAGACTCACGTTCCTGTCCCGCAAGAGTATTGAGAAACACATCCGCAGTAGAGACGATCAACGAATATAACAACTAAACAGTGAACAAAATGAGCTGAGCAAAACTCATAAAATAACAAAAAAATCTGGAATTTTAGTGAATGTCATGTAGACATCATTCCAACTCCACATGCGACAAATTCGAAAACCGCATAAAACCAGTTTTCTGAATTGGAATTTCCTTAACCACAGCTCCACAGTGACAAGATTGTGCTACGATCGTCCATTAAGCTACGATTGTGGGAACATCGGAATAATTAATACAAGAATATTTTCATTCGAGATGAGGAAATATTGCAGGTCGAATTAAGAGCCATATTTCTTAAGACTAGGGCAAATCGAATCTACTTAAGACCATTGATGATTTTTTAATACATTTCGAATGGCTTATAAGGTGGTCACAATGGAGATGCGGGTCGAGGTGGAAGGTCTGGATTTTGTCTTTTCACTTACCTAAAAAGTTTTCTACCACTTTTCAAGGTTCCCTACTGGATAAAATAAACTTTCTTAATATCTGAAATAAAAAATAAAATTTAAAGGACCATGGTTTTAGCGCGCAGTGGCATGACAAAAATTTGGATTGGCGGGGACACTTCTCTTTCGTCTCTCACTTTACTCTTTGGGTTTTTCTTAACGACTCAAAAGAGTAAAGTTTGAGACGAAAGAGAATTCCCCCGCCAATTCAAATTTGCACATGCACTGCGCCCAAAAACCATGGTCCTTTAAGAAATGGACCTCGTATCTCACATCTCGATCTCGCACATCCATTGTGACCAAGCCATTAAGCCGAATAGCGAAGCTCACATAACATATAGCTCCGGCTAACAAAGCTAGACAAGGCGATAAAATAGTCATGGCGGTTATACACGTCGAAAATGTTATGGATCTCAAAAACAATCAAAGTTGTGTGTTTGAGAATAGGCGGGATTTCGATAAACGATTTTTGAACAAAAATTTATTTTCAAATTATTTTCACACTAGGTGCAGTAGGCGCCTATGGCGCCTTCATAGTATTTTTAAGCGTGAGGTTCGGAATAGAATTTTATCCTATCACACCAACCGGGACGTGTACCCACCCTACATGGCTGGTATTTTCGGACCGTTAGCCTTGGGAATTTCAACCCCTGCTTTTGATTCGCTCTTAATAGGTCTTAATAGCTCTTAATCAACATTTTTGAATGTATTTAAACTTGGAGGCTGGATTATGTGTTGTGCGCAACCATGGTTAATCTTGTAATTATTGTAATATTATATGAGATTGAAATTGATAGCTTGGTTATTCCTCCACGTGTTTGTACATTTTATGTTGATGATGGTCAGCCTGTGTGTGTTTTTGTTACCAAACTATTTTACTGGTCATCCGTTGTTCTGATTTGTGATTTTATATATAAATTAAACAAATAAATTTTTACTCTAATTTTTAAAGAAGTCTGAAGGCACCTGAAAAGTCTGTTTTAGCATCCGCAAACAGCCTCTCATTGTGAACAGAGTGTACAGGGTGGCGCAAAAAAATCGGCCACCTTAAAAAGTTGAAGTACTTAACTCCTTGCCCGGTCGGTTTTCGATTTATGGATGGCAAGCTCTCGGAAAGCTCCTCTATAATACCGGATGTGATAAAGAGAAGCACCACAAATTTCCTAGGTAGCTTAACCACTGCCATCGATTTTCCTGGGAAATTACTACGCAAATTTTTTGAAGTGGCCGCGTATTTTTGCGCCACCCGTACATGCTAAAACAGACTGTGGGTGCTGTTTTCGAAGCCTGATTAAGCATGGTGCATCTTCATTGTCAATAAAGCTTAACATTGCCAGTTTTGTTCAATCAAACTGCGTTTGGCGGTAACCGTTGGTTGATGGTCGATATGGCGGTTAACTAAATCCAGGCGATAACAAGACTGGTAATAACTTCAACTTTTTATCGTAGAATAATTTCTGCACATTTTGTAGAGTGCATAAATTTGTAGAAGTTGGTTAACAATTCCTATTGAATGTACAAAATGTCCCAAATTTGTCTGACGACCTGTTTGGGCTGGATTTTCACCGAAATATTTTTGTTTGAAAGGAAAATCTAGGCACTCAAATGGGACAAAATTTGCATGAAAACACTTTATCGGACACTCTAGTAAAAGATCTGATAAAATAGCAACATTTTTCCGCAATTTAACAAGGCATGGCGAGCTCTGTGGAAAAAATTCGTGTAAGGTCATTTGCGTTTAGATTTTGCGGACATTCATTATTAGAAAGTCATTTTGGATAAGACTTTTACGGGTTGCAGATCTTCCTTGTGGCAGGCGAGCAAAATTGGCGGAAAGTCATTTACAGAGCAACATTTGCGGGAATAATTTTCACGGCCTGTCAAAGTTTGAATTTTTTTAGCATTAAAGAAATTTCGTGCCTGGATCAATTCACAAAAATTGAAGATTTTTTCTGGTTTTGGTTGCAACTTTTTCTTGTCGCTGTAACCATCGAGGTGTCTGGGTCTGGTCTGAGGTGAAATTCATTTTTTAAACCGAAATGTGTTGGTTTATCTGAATTTGATGAGATCCGATCAAGATTACTTCTGTTTGCTGAAAAATGATCATTTTTAGTGACCAACCTAAATTTAGTATACTGCCTACCTTATGATCATATTGCTTTTTAGCAACATTTTTAGCACATCTGAGTTAAAAATAAGTAGGTCCGTGTGTTAATTCATTTTGCACGCTTTTCTGTATATGAATTGAAAAAACGTATATCCATACAGAAAAATGTGAAAAAAACTTAAATAGCGAAAACCACAATCAGCATCAGTTGCATAGATAAATCAGCTGCTCGAGCGTTATCACAATTCTAGTTTAAAGTGCTAATCAACTTAAATTTTGACATGCCATGCTTTAGAATGACAAAATAACAGTAGCGGAAGCGACATTTGTGGAAGCCTTACTGAAACCATATACCGTATTTTATCTATTAATAAAACCCCCTCCCCTCGATTTTTTGAATAGGATTTCAGAGTTAGGGCCATTTTTGATTTACAATTTCAACATTTTTGAAGGGTTGAAAAATAATGAACCCGGGTGCATTAATAGAGAAAATACGGTATTATAAATTATTCACTCTTTACTAAACTTATTTTTTCTGTTATGTGACTTTAAAAACACAAGTAAAAATGATACTCTGAAGATTAATTCTATAGTAAATGTTTTATGTGAATTCCACAAACGTTGCTCCGCAGAAGTTATTTGCGCAGATGTCCTTTTTCGCAAAAACCGCAATTTAAATGTGGGTCTGTGAATATGACTGAATATCTTGCCGCGAATTTTATTTCCTAAAATGTAGATTGGCAAAAGTTATATCCGCAGAATGAGTTCCAATCTTCGTCTTACCGTCACAATTTGAAGCAAAAAAAGTTAAACAAATGTCGGTGAAATTTTGGCCAGCTTGTATTTGTCTGACTCCTACTTTTTTTTAAAATTCCTAAACAGCTGTAAAATGAATTTTCTGTAAGGAGAGACACAACAAAGAGTAACAACAGACTCAACAATTGAATGAGTTTGAAAAACACACAAAACAACCGTCATAGCTGATGCTGTATGAGGAATTTGGAACAGCATAAATGTCACATATATCAATGAAGGCACTAGCAAAAATACAGTTACGATGAAGGATTGAAGTAGCGAAACTACAATCATAGATTTTTGAGTTTTATTTTTTGAAACACGGGGTTGCCCTTTTAATACTTGATAAATGAAAAATCCAAAAGTGGGGAATTCAATTAAAATAATAATAATTAGAGTGGCAAACGCTAATAAAACAGATAGAAATATTTGACCAGGTGGAAGAACAATAAAAGTCGGTTCAGTTTCAAAGTAATACATCAAAGTTGGGTCAAAAATTTTCGCCCATGCAATATTGTTTTCTCGATTTTGCGTGGCCGCTGAGAAAACAGCGTAGCTTATACAACAATAAATCCAAAATAGCAAAACTAACACTATGGCAATACAGATTTTGGTGTTCAACCATTTTAAATATTTATTAGGGAATATGAACAAGTATCGAACAATTAGTGTCAGCATTATTCCAATGACCATGTTGGCAGTTGCTGCACAGCACACTAGTATATAGACCAGGCTGCTGAAATAGCCAAAAATATATCTGCCGAAACCAGTTTGGTATCCAGCAGTCAAAGGCAATAAAATGACAGGTTTTGAAGTGCCTACGCAGGTCTCATACACCAGGCACCACAAAGTGTGGTTCAGAATGAACCACTTGAAGTGACCAAGGGTTTTGGATTGAGTAAGGATTACGTAGAAGGTAAATGGGGCTAACAGCCATGTAATCAGAAGTGTAAAACTAGAATAGTAGTTATAGACGTTGAGTATATATACTGAGGGTGCGGTAATTTTAAACATAACTAATATATAATTTTAAATTTTGATCTTTTTCTTCGTCTTCGTTGTCAAGTCTTTTAAAAAGTAGCAAAAATAAAATTGGCTGAGTGTGATAATGGTAGTCTTTTAAATAAGTGGAATGCCTTTTTGCCTCATTTAATTACAACATGTGAAAAAAATGTGGGATTTTTGTCAGAATACAATGAAACTGGTGCTAATCTAATTCGCACTCATAAACAACTAATCAGAATCGAAATCTTTTCTGATCTTTTATAAGTCAATAAGTCAAAAAATAACATAAATAACATAAAAATAACCTTTTTGACTGTCGCTTTTATGGTTGGTTTTGTCTAGGTGACGGCTGTTTTCTGTTTTTGCTACAATAAACTTTTTACTTTTTTTAAGTATTTGGGAACATGGAAATCTAAGTCGAGCCCAACATTGCTGGAAATTGACAGATCAGAAGAAGATATACATTTCTATCTTTCTTCTAATAAGCCGCCTCCCCAAAGTTACAAAATGTTCATACTTTTCACCCTAGTAGCGAATAGCGAATATTAGCAAACGATAGACCATTAGACAGCTGAATTGAAGAGCTTTCTAATGAGTTTAAACATGACAGGCATTACATTAAAAATTAATTGAAATATGCTTTTTTATTCAGGCATTTTTTTGATTACTTAATTATTAGAATTGAATTTTTGACCTACTTTCACTTTGTCACCCACCTAGGGTGTATATATGAAAAATGTTCAACGTGGATTGTAGTTTCTTAATATACCCCTGATGCAGGTAGTACTCAAAGTTTTAAGACTTTTACCTACTTTTTGTAATAACCGCTCCTAAGCTACCCAATTTTTTTTATTTTACTGTTTGTATAGCTGTTGTTATTGTTTCCGCCGCTTTACAATGGCGTGTTCCTTAGATCAAATATCGAAGTGTCAATTCAATTTGGTTCGCCCTGCTCCCTGATAAGCACTCAAAGAAAAAGGAGGAGGGGAGAATGGAAAGATAATGAATGAATTAAATTATGATAAGACCAACAGACTACCCCTGAATCAGACCAAACCTGCTGCTGCCAACTGAACGTGTGTGGAACTACTGCTACTATTATTTATTCTCACTTTCCCTTCACCCAAAAAAACAACAAATCAATGAACGAGTAAGAAAATGGTCCATGGAATGAATTTTTGAAATTAACTTTTACTACCCTTTTTCTACTATTTTACCACTTATCATTAATTAGGGTGCTGGTCCACATTTTTGGTAGTAAGCATGGTGGTCTAACTAAATTGTTTTTAGGAAGTGGTATTCTATATTTTATTGCTCCGTGAGTGGTCTGAGTAATAAGTCAAGGAGATGTTTACAATAGGCAGTGGTGGCGGAGTTGTCGGCTGGTTACCACTACCTGCATCCTGGGACAATGAACAGCACTGGAGCTGGGTAATGAACATACTCGTTAACACCACTCTAGGAACTGTCTCGCCACTATATTTGCCTCTTTTCTGCTTATATTCAAGCGAAAGTCCGACAGGAACAAGATGAGGGTCAGTGACCAACAACAGGCTGTAGAAATTGGGGTCAGTTTGAAAATATCTTTATATTTGTAACTTCATTGGGTTGTTTATTTTGGTAGTGATTTGTTTCAAATGGGTTTGGCAGAAAAATTCATATTTTTGGCAGCAGAATTGAGTATTTTTGGCAGCAAAATCCAAAATACCACCCAAACCTGAAGGCTAATCGTGTTTTTATTTTGAACATGAATTAACATTTTTACCGTATTCTAACACAAAAGTTTTCGCGCTGATGTTAAAGAATTTGAGACGCTTTACCGTATTTCGGCCCTATACGACAATAGTTTCTTTCTTGCCTTGCCCCTCCCACTTTTTTTTGCATTTTTTCCAAACAACAATGATTTAGGCATAAATTTTGGAATTTTTCAAGCAGCTTTTCCAAATAGTTCCAGCTCTTAGCCCGACGATTTTGACAAAATTTTGCAAAAAACAAACAACAGGGGGACAAGCAAAAAAAGCGTCCTATTGTCATATAGGGCCGTATTTTCTCTATTTATTACCCCTGTCTAATAGTTACCCCATATGCACCCTATATCTCAGCTCAAACCTGTTTTTTGCGCTTTTTATTCACCACAATCTGAGTTGATTTCACGTTTTAGGAGTTGAAAAATAGTCACCCCGGGTAACTAATAAAGAATTTTTTCTTTTCTGTGTTTCGGATTGGTGAAGATGAGATTTATCGTATGTGTGCGCGTATCAAGTCTAACCTGAAGGTTGCGCAGGAGGTCGTTTATGGTGAAAAATTGCAATGGCTTGCACAGACCCACCGATATCCCGGCAATATCTATGACTATGACAATATTCAAACTAGCTGTGATCTTAAATTATTGTTTATATTTGCATTCTCCTCCCCGAAAACAATATGGAAACAATTAATAATAAAAAAACAAAAATTACAAAGAATCTTGTTTCACCATAAGGCCCATTTTGATATTCATAGTTGTTTTTACCAATTTTTTTGATGGCTAAAATCTCAAAAAATGAGTGTACGGAAATATTTCCACAAATACTCTCCGGAATAATTAGGAACAATTATTAGCATTCTTTCAACAATTAAATTATACCACACGACAAAAATAATAACATAAGCAATATAAAAATTGAAAACATATTTTCCTTGTGTTTATTGCGTAATCTACTTTTTTTATTTATTTTCATGAGAATCCTAAATAGCGTTATGAAAATACCAGTATTTTTGGATTTCTCCAGATTTTTTTTAAACTTTCGTCGACTGTGAAGCACGCGATGTATAAAACAGGGGCTATAACTTAGAGCAGTAAATTGCCGCTCATAAAATTCAAAACTTGCCAACCACAGATAAAGAGCTATTTTGTAGGAAGAAGGCACAGGCATCTACAAGAGTGCACTGTTAAAAGATGACAAAAGGAATACGGTAGACACGTTTTTTCCAGAAGTCACTACTCTTTACCATGCTTTTCTTCGAGGAATGGAGGTTACTGCTTTCAAAACTTAATCAAGGTCCATAGACTTATTTTAGGTTAGTGAGAATGGAGCTTGTCTTGGCCAGCGAGTGCCCAAGGATGGGCCTTATGCATTTATGAGTTACGCTCAAGTGTTTAAAAGAGCAGAGACCTTGGTTCTGCTTTCATTACCAAATTAGGCCTGAAGCCTTGTGAGTGATTTCATTTTTTAATTTCTTTTGTTTATTTCGAAAAAATAACAGGCAATGAGACGCACGTTGGAATTTACGCTAGAAACTGTCCGGAATGGCTAATTTCAACACTGGCTTGCGTGAGATATTCCATGGTGGTTGTGCCTCTTTATGGTATCTTCAGCACTGGTTGTGTTAATAGTTTTATTGAAATTGGAGTTTATAGATACTTTGGCGCTGATGCAGCTAGTTTTATCATTCAACACACCGCCGCTGAGTAGGTTTTTTCACTTAATGTAATTAATTTAAATTAGCCCTCGGAAATATTGACCCTCAAAGTAATATGAAACTTATAAAGCAAAACAATTTGCTGAATTCAAATTGGTTGAATTGGACCACCCTGATTTTGTCAATAAAATTTTCAAATTAATTTTTTCGTGTGCATGTAAAATTAAATTTTATTTATTAGTATATATTATATATACAAACATATCTTACAATAGAAAGCTGAAGAGCAATTCAAGTTGCTTAACTTGTAGGATCTAGCATTGTCAAGCAAGTTTGGGCTCGACTAGTGTATGTTCATAAATTTTGGTAGTTAAGAAAGTTATACAACAGTGATGTAAAATATTTATTCTAAACTGAGATATAGGCTAAACTGAGATATAGATATTAACAGCCCTTCAAGGGAAGGGCTGTTTTGAAACTGAGGGTTAAAAAAAATATCGTCATATTTCAAATATTTACCTGAATCTTATTTTTATGCAGGATTGTGGTTGCTGAAAATGTAGAAAAGGCCAACAAAGTGCTGGAATTCGCCGAAAAAGCTTCTTCACTCAAGCATATAGTCTTGATGGATGGAAAAGAGAGTAGCTCAGTAGAAGCAGTGGCTGAGAAACATGGCATCAAGGTCCACATCCTCCAAAACCTTTTGGATGAAGGCGAAAGTGCTGTTCAAGCAGATGTAGAGCCAAAACCAGAGGATACCTATTTAATCTGGTTGGTTTATTCACTAGTGGTCTACTAATTTAAGTTCTGTAACTTTTTCAGTTACACATCCGGCACTACAGGCAACCTAAAGGGGTTATGCTATCCCACTCCACATGGTGGTCCAACGTCTCCGCTTTTGTAAATTTTGGTTGAGTTTGTCGTAGTAGACTTTACAGGTGTGCTTGTCAGGTGTTTATGCTCAACAAATTTCTCCCAGAGGTAATTACCCAAGGCAAACAGTAATTTCCTATCTGCCCCTCTCCCATGTCTTCGAACAAAAATGGTCACTGGTGCATGCTAATGTTGGGGGAAAGATCGGCTACTTTAGCGGAGATGTTGGCGATTTGTCTGCAGATATGCAAAGGCTGACTCCTACTATATTTCCAGTATTCCAGCTGATTTTATTTGATTTATTTTATAGTGTGATTTTTTGGCCCTACTGATTTTTAGGAGAAATATTTTAGCTCCCCTATTGCTCTTTCTCGAAAAATGCCTTGGTCCCCGCTGTTTTTCTGAAAGTGATCATACTAACCATAATCACCTGCGCACTTGTTTACTTTGGGCCCTTGTTTCAAAAGCACGTTTTTACCAAAGTTACTGACCACTTAGACAACCACAAAAAACTAGAACGACGCACATTTTGAAAACAAACGTTTTATTTTGTCTTGATATGTGCTTGCCTATCCTAAACTTAAGTCCTAAGCAAAAAACTTGATTATACACAGGGCCACCGAAGTAAACAAGTTCCTCACCCTGATCACCATAATCATAATATTAACATAATTATAATGGGCAGGGGGGTTAACAAGGCATTTTTAAAGAAAAATACAAGGGGAACCAAGCTAAAAATGTCACCCCCTAAATATCAATAGAGCCGACTTTTTTGAAAAAAGAGGCAAAGCAAAACATCTAAAAAATTAAGTTGTGCCCCGACTTCTCAATAGGTTCAACGATGCGATGAAGGTGAGCTAATTCCCATCGCGAAAATCTTTTAAAAAATAATTTCAGCACCAAGTGAACCGCAAATGTGGAGCTGTTGGCAAGTTCCTGTTCCATCTTGCCTACAAACAAAAGCTTTCTCTGTAAAGAACGGAGTGGTCACCAATAAGAGCATCTGGGACAAAGTGGTTTTAAAAAAGCTCAAGTAAACTTCTTTTTCAATCAATCTTTGTTAAATTTAAATCGCTGCAGGATCAGCTGGGTGGAAAAGTCAATCTTATTATCACTGGGTCTGCCCAATCAACCCATGTGCTGGAGAGCTGGTAGGTTAAACTACTTCAGGCATCGAGAAAATATATTTTTCTTCTTCAGTCGAGTTTCATTTGGTGCGCATGTGATTGAGGGTTACGGACAGACTGGTAATCTTGATTATTTTTTCTCTAAAATTTATTCACTACTTATTTCAGAAAGTACGGCCCTAGCTACTAGCACTTGGCCTGGCGAACACATTGGTGGTCATTGTGGAGGTATTCACAAACTGAAAAATATTTTTGCTTGTAACTAGTGTAACAAATAATTTGTTAGGTCCTGCTGTATGCTCCCTTATCAAATTAGTAGATGTGCTGACCTGAATTATTTTGCTGTAGGATTAATTTTTTTTGCTATAAGCGAAAAAATAGACAATTACAGAAAGATCGCAAAGGCGAGATAATGATCAAAGGTCCATCCATTACAAAAGGTTACTACAAGGATCCAGAGAAAACGGCTGAACTGTTTGATGAAGACGGCTTTCTGCATACTGGAGATGTTGGTCATTTGCAGCCTAATGGAACTCTCAAAATTATTGATCGTAAAAAGCACATCTTTAAATTGGCTCAGGTGCGTTTCAAACAAATAATTTAGGTGTAAGAGATATTTATAGCAGAGTTTTTAGGGAGAATATGTGGCGCCAGAAAAGATTGAAGGAGTCTACGGGCAGTCATCTTATGTGCAGCAAATTTATGTCGACGGAGACAGTTTAGAAAGATACCTTGTAGCCATTGTGGTACCTATGGATAAAGCTTGAGGAGGTTATACTGGGAAAATCACCCCAACGAACAAAACGACAAATCCATGAAAGAGATTTGCAAAGACAAGGTGTGTTTACTTTTGGCATTTCTGCAGTTAACGGTGCCATTTGAAAATAAAATATAAAATTAAATTTAAAAGTAGTCAAGCTTCATGGCATAGCCTGCTTAGAGCAAGCTAAAACCTTTTTGAAACCCTTTTTAAACCTCCAACCCAGGGCTCCCAGACGTCCTCATTTATAGAATTGTCCTCATTTGAACTTCAGATCTTATTTTTCAGCAGAAAAAGAGCAATAAACACTAGAAAAAAATAGAAATTTTTGCTAAAATATCTTAAAACGTCCTTATTTTGAGCAAACTTTCTTATTTTTAAAAAAATATCTGAAATCCCCTCTAATCCCTTTTGGTCTAAAAATTCAAGAGTGAGCTAGGGCCGTTAAGGCCATATACTAGGCTTGATCTGCGAGAGGCTTGGAAAGTGGCTCAAAGGCTAACATGTAATTGATAAAATTGTTTTAGCATCAAATATCAAACTGAAAAATATTGGCATTTCAGACGATAGAGAGCTTGCTTGCAGACTTGCACAAACTTGGCAAAGCTGCAAAACTAAACAGCATTGAGCAGGTCAAGAAGGTGCACATTGAAATGGAACTTTTTAGTGTTGAAAATGGGCTTTTAACTCCCACAAGTCTGTGTTTTTAAACAATACTTATTTTAGTGTTAAATTTCTCTTTTTCAGTGAAGTCTAAAAGACCTCAGCTTCGTCTCAAATACAAAGATATAATGAAGAGTCTGTACAAAGATGAATAAGCCTTTTACTATTTTGTTCTATATGGTGCTTACATGAATTCCAAATAAATTCTCAATCATAATTTTCTTGAAATTTAAAATTTGAGATAATATAAGTAGAAGTAAAAAAAAGTAAAACCTCTATTAAATTGTTTGGTGAGCTAAATAGAACCTTGCAGTCATTTATAATAACTACAAAGCTGTGTTGAAGTCGATATTAAAGTCAAAAAAAATAAATTTTATTTTAAAAATTTGACAGAAATTGAAAATTTTTTGAGAGGTAAGAGGCTACCAAGGCGAAATTTCGGAAAAAAATTCAGAAAAAAATGTTTTTTTCTCTCAAATGTCAAATCTTATGATGGCAAGCATATTAAACATGAAAAAATATTATTAGTCATAAATATCAGATTTGCAGTGGAGTATTTAAAAAAGTGATTTTTAGGGGGCTGCGAACTTTGTGTACAACCCAATAATATACCGTGAAATTTACACTTTTAAGGGCGCAATTCGATTTGCCCATAAAAAATTACTTCGATTATTTTCGGATTCGGAAAAGTTAGAAAGAATAAAAAATTTATTGTGTTGCATAAAACTACCGTCTTTACAATAAAAAATAACAATCGAGCCTTTTCACAACAAACTAACTCCTGTCCTTGAAACTAATATAAGCGATATAGACTATTAAGTTTATGAATGAAAGGCACTGAAAATATAGTTTTCTTTACTTTTGTTTAAATATCTTAAACCTACACCAGCCATTATCCACTCTGGCCTGTAGCAAACCAGGTTTATTCTTTGGCCGATGGGAGGGTAACAAGCAGCATAGTATATCTCTAAACTTGTAGCTAGTATGTACAATACTGTTCCAAACACACTGATTATAGCATCCTAAAATAAGAGACCGATAACACTAATTTATCCTTGGAACATTCTGTATAAATTTTTATTCAAAACTTTTTTTTGAAATCGAATCTGCTCTGTATTTCTCTAATAGTAGACCCACCACCTTATCTCTCAATCCTAAAGTGCCGAAATCAAAGAAATCACATAAAATGTTATAAAATTGCCCATGAGTCAGGATTGGATGGCATAGATGGGTCATTTGTAGAAATATACACACCATAGTTGCCCCTCAGACAAAAATTACCGCCATGTCAGCGCTAGGCTTCAAAAAAATTCGGCGAACCGAGCATTTTCGTGAGCAGCGTCGGCGCTGGCGCTGTTTGCGAGACTATGATCACACGATAAGAAAAGATATTAATTAAATGAAATGAAAAAAATGGTGTAACTGTGAAAAAAATTTTTCGGCGCTAGCGAAAATCTAGTAGCGAAAATCTTCCCACCCCGTATTAGCTAATAGGGTCAATTTTCTAATTTTTTCAAAGCTTTTCATTCGGGGCGTATATTGTAAGAAAGTGTTAGTTTTTGATAATACATTTTTCACACCTAATGCAATATATTTTCAATATACCCAATATTTTTTAATTAAATAACCAACAAGCAATAATACAAAGTTACCGTTTGCCTCCAGCAATAACTTGTATTTGCGAAGAACACTGTCAGCAGTAAAAATAAGGCGCAAAAAGCAAAGGAAATAGTAATGACTAACACTAGAGCTTGCCATTCTGTGCTCGTTTGTGTCACAAAATTGTAATAAGAATTGCCCCTCATCGGTCCAAATATGAGACCGACATAGCAGCCCTATGGTCTAAATTAACAATATTAGTAGTTAGGGCTAAATTAAAAAAAAAGATACTAAACCTACAAGCTGAGCAAATTTCATGGCGTTCTAAAAGATAGAAAGTCAAACCTCGATATATGACACCCTTGATACAAGTTTAGCCCGAAGTCAAACCTGTATACTAGGACGCCCTAGCCTGGTCTCCAAGGGTGTTATATTATCGAGGTTTGACCATAACAACTATTTTGCACTATTCGACAAAGAGGAAGGGGTGGCTTTGGTTCCCTATTGTTTTTTGGGACTTTTAGGTTTAGACTTTAGCAAGGGTTGGCTAGCGTGTGTTAAGACGGACTCAAGCATGTTTAAAAAAAATTTGAGTCAGTCCTAATGTACGCATTAAGACAAAAAATTAACCTAAATAGAGTGCTCTGCATTTAATGGCTTGGAAATTATCACAAGACCTCCTTTTTGTAGACTATAGGCTTATTTCAAAGAAAAGTCGGGCCTATAGACTTTAAGTGCAATAGATTGTGGGATAGATACATTATTTTTTCCCCTTGGTCCCCTTGTCGTTTTTTCTTGAAAAATGCCTTGGTTTCCACTGTTGTTTTTTTAAACATAATTATAATAGACAGGGGGACCAAGTATTTTTTAAGAAAATACAACATGGGGAGCAAGATAAAATAATGCCCCTAAAGGTCAATAGGGCCAAAAAGTCCATATATATATTAGAGGAAATGCGCCAACAAACCTGGCAATCATAGGATATTTGTCTTGCACAAATTGAGCATCTGGTCTTACACTACCACCCACACCTTTCGCTTTTTGGCAAGTGACCAAGCAACTTCTGCGTGTGTAGGAGGGTACATTGAGGTAGGAGGAAAGGTGGAATAGCTAGGCATATACTCTGGTATTACATTAAAATTGTGTGGGGGTTGGAAAGTAGAAGGCATGGCACAATATTCCTGAGTATTACTTCTGTAGGCCGAGTTTGGAACATGACCTGTCATATCCTGTAATAATCAATACTTTTAGATATTACCATAAATTCAGAAAAAAAACAGACTTGATAGCTCAGAGGTCTATTCTCCTGCTTTTTCCTGTACAATGGAGCCGGCCGTTTAGTTGGTCCTGAATAAGTGCGATAGTAGTAGTTTTCATTTAGCTGGGCTTCATCAATTACTCGGGAGGTGCGTTTGCGAGCTGAATTTAGGCCTGCTTGAGCCCGGGCAGGTACTGTTCTAAAAAAATTGAAAATTTAAAACTATAAAAAGTTTAATATTTTCAAAATACCGAGATCTTGTATTAGGACGAAATTGTGGTTTGGAAGATCTAGGAAAAGATTTATCAGCTAAATAGCTGCTTGGTCTTTGGTCAGCAATCGGCTGACTTCCGTAGAAATGGGCATTGTAGTTATGGAGCAAGGCATGCTCATAGGGTTGGCTCATATAATTTTACACGGAGTATCTTGTGTTGTAGCACCACAAACACCTACAAAGAATACATTTTTGTTTAAAAAAAAGACAAAGAAATTCAGACAGCTAGATGTTAAAGAAGCAAAAAGAGGATTATAAGCAAGGTCAAGTGGGTGAAGACACTAAGAGAAGAGCTGGAAGCAGCTAGTAATGATCTTAAACCCATCACAGTAATATTTTTTCAAACAAATAATATTTAAGAAAGGCTACAGCTGATTTACTATGTCAAATTAATGATTAACTTAGTCAAATTAATTATTTGCCCCGTCGAAAATAAATTTTCGGCAAAATAATTATTTATACCTTCAAATTAATTTTTCAACCTGTATAATTTTTGAAGCATATTGCGCGAAATTAGAAAATCTGAAGAAATTTGACGCTACTCGTAGTAGTGCTGTAAATTTCGGCACTGGCTGAACTTCAGGCACTTGTTTCTAGGAGTTATTAATTTTACCCAGCCCGGTGCCGCGGATTATTAGGTAGATGAGACACCGGGCTAGGAATAAAAAGATTGATCATTTAAACCTTTCTTAATAGGGGCACCAACTTGGCACCGAGACAATTTACAAGGGATTTTGACGTCATAATTTCTCCGGCACCAGGCCGGTGCCGCTATGTAGAAGGGTTTAAATGATCAATTTTTTTTTATCTCTATCCCGGTGCCGATGTCTGAGCTACCTAATAATCCGCGGCACCGGGCTGGGTAATATTAATAACTGCTAGAAACAGGTGCCTGAAATTTAGCCGGTGCCGAGATTTACAGCACTGCTCGGTAGTACACCTCGACGCTCAGAGAATTAATACTCTTAGGGCCCTAAGCATCTTAAATAAGTGGGATCCTGTTTTGTCCCTTCCCCTCCCGATACAGCCCTCTGTCCCTCTTGAAAACACTTTTCAGGTTCTTTTATGGCAAAATTATTACATAAAAATGGTTTTAGAAACTCCTAAAAATCTCGATTAGGGGGGGGGGGCATGACCGAGTATCTCTGAAGATCGGAGGGGCGTGGATTTATAACCGAGTTGCGCCAATAATATCATAGGTAATTATTTATTATGTCCGAATATTCAAATTTGACGGGGTAAATCATTAAATTGATGGGGTAAAACAATGTGAGCCATTAAAAAGTACAAACAAGTAGTAATGTTTAAATAGATGCGAATAATAATACAGCTTATAAAATACGTTGAAGAAATAAAAGCAACAAAGTGGCTGGCGCCTGTTTTTTTAAGCGAAAAGACGTTATTTGGATCAAAAGTAGTGGATATTGCAAAAAAATGGTTTGGGTCTTTTTAGTATCTTTTGAAAATTCAAGAAATCGTATAATTAAAGCATTAAAAAACCGTGGGAGTGCAAAGAGTGGGCGTGCAAATTATTTAAAAGAGTTAGTGCAAAGAGTGCACGAAAAACCAATAAATCATGTTGACCTAGAAACTATTTATTGTTTCTTTTTTTATTTACTGTTTTCACTGTGGTTCTTTGCACAAAAAATTCCACAAGCAAAAATTATTAACTTTAAATATGATTTTTTGTAATTTTTATCGTGTAAAGTTGCGAAATTGCGGCAAAAATTTATTAATGATTAATTACGATTGAGGAGGTAACATCCTGTAAAATTTTCGCGTCATATTTTTACGGGAGAATCGTCGAAAGAGCATGGAGAAGTGGGAAAAGACGAGTGGCTGGAACCTTGTTCCTGCGTGGTGACTGACTCTTTATATATTTTTATACGAATTCACCGCGAGAAAATTTAGCGGCTGGATGATTGACCGTTTCCATTTGTTTGCATACCAGAAAAAAAATATAGAGAATTTCAGGACTCCTATAGAGCATATATCATAGGATAGTGTCCGAACTTACCCGGATTCTAAATGCATCGGTATTCCGAAACCAATAGCAATGTCCCTAATCCACCTTTAAATTATACCCAACTTTCATCGAGTAGTCAACAAAATAGTGCTCCAGAACGACATTAGAAACGTTTATATTTATAGTCGACGCTCGATTTAAAGACAGAGTTCGTTCCCACCTAGGGTCCGACTCTTTCTTACCCCGATCTTTTAAACTTTTTGCCAGTTGTGTTTTGACAGTCTGGTCGCAAATATCACAAGGATTCCGATTTTGCCGATCGTTTTTCAAAAATCCAAAATTTTTCCTATAAAAAAGCAGAAAATCGATTTAATGACAGAAATTTTTGAAAAAGCCTATCCTTGAATCGAGTTTTTGCTTTTTTATTGGATAAAATTCTGATTTTTGAAAAACGGTCGGCAAAATCGGAATCCTTGTGATATTTGGGACTAGACTGTCAAAACAGAATTAGCTAAAAAATGTCGGACCCTAGGTGGGAAGTCCCCGTCTCCCGAGTGCCCTTAAAATCGAGCGTCGATTGTAGTACGTGTTGTTACTTTTGGGAAGTCGCTTATTATATTTATCGGTACTAGTTCGGTTTACACCCCACACCAAACTTTTTGAAAAGCGAACTAAAAACATGTCCTGAACTGCTTTTTATGCTCAATACGATACAAGAAACAAGAAACATACAATATATAAATTTCTACAAGAAACATTTCTAAACTGTTTCTGATCAAAAAATTTGAATTTTTCTGAAAATTTTTGGCCAAATATAGCCAGCGTGTGTTAGGACGAACTCAAAGATGTTTTCTTAGCTAAAAGAAACTAACGAAAACACGTTTGAGTCCGTCCTAACATACGCTGACCTACCCTCGCCCAAAGCCTAATCCTAAATATAGTGAATATCCAAAACTGACCCTAAAATACCTTTAAAAGACCATTTCTAGAAGTCAAAAAATTGTCAGAACAGTTTCAAATATTTGATCAGAAACTGTTTATAAATGTTTTTTGTATCGTTATTGAGCATAAAAAGCAGTTCAGGACGTGTTTTTAGTTCACTTTTCAAAAATTTTGGGATGGGGGTGTAAACCGAACCAGTACCAATTTATTTTTTGACAAGTTTGTAAAACATACCGTGATTTTGTATGACAAAAATACCTTTTCTACAAGTATAGTGAAATGTGATAACGAAATTTTGGTAATTGTCTTGAGCATAATGAAACACTAAGATTTGAAAAACGTATCCATAAAAAATCGATAGCAACCAACCAAATGGACATTAGCAAAAGAGGACTCATAAGAAAAATTATTGTGCAAACAAGACATAAGCGCACACCAAATATAGGCAATTTTTGGATAAGCTTTTTTAGTAATTGCTTTGTTTTTTATATATTAATGGAAGCTGTTTTGAAGTTGTGAAAATAATTTTTGATGAAAATTTTAAAATTTGCACGAAATAAATAAACAAAATAATTCGGGTAGGAAAATCCACCCTACAGCATGAAAATACATAATATTTACTGATTCCACTACACCAAACACCCAAAATCTTCTAATGTAAGCGCTCCCTCAACTTCAAGAGTCTGCATGTCAGCCCAGAGTCAATATTTTGCAAAGCTGTTGATAGGTCGCTAATGGAGAATTTGCTGCAAATTTGCCTTGTTACCCCTGTTGATTTTTTGTGAAAAATGTCGGTTATCTACCGAAATCGTCTCAAAATTTATACCTAGCTGGAATTATATAAAGTATGAAATTTGTTGAACAACGTAAGTTCCTCGAGCTTCAGAGTCTGCTCCGAAACTCTAGCTATCAAAACTACCTTTTTGTGACCACAGGCTTAAAAAGTAGAGATGATGGCTGGACGGGACTCCCGTCCCTTACCGTCCCGAAGGGGTTTTATGCGTTTTTCCCGTCCGGAATTTTTCACGACAATTTTTTCCGTCTTGTTGTGTCCCGTTCCGAAGTGCTTTTCCGTCCCGACTTTTAAAAACCTGTCCAGTCTCTAGAATTCGATAATTCTAGTAAAGTTTAGTCTAGTTTTTATTATCATTTGAAACTCTCGCTCTATTTTGAGTAAATATTAGGGTTGTCAATTTCACTTTCCCACATCAAAAGTTGACTTTTTCAAAAAAATGTTTTAGCCAAAATTTGACTTTTTGCCTTGGGAGACCGGAGGTAGGAGGAAGTCCGGAATTTCCGGATTTTAACCACGGCGAAAATCCGTGGAAAAATCCGGAATTTTCGGATTCTAACCGCGGCGGAAATCCGGAATTTTAAGATTTAAACCGCGGCGAAAATCCGAAATTTCGGGATTTTCGCCGCGAAAGCATTTATTTAAAAAAAGAATATTCGATGTTTTATATGTCTCTAGCTTATTTATTTTGCATTCCTGCTTTAGCGTCAATGATAGCTGTCTCATTTAATTGCTTTGTTAGACAACCTCGTTTTTTATTTTGTCTTTATTTCACACATTCTTAACACGAGAACTCATGACTGTAACATTTGACTACCTTGGAGTTTTCAGACCTCCTGAGCACGATGATCGCAAAATGGACCTCCTCGCTAGAGTACAATGCCCATAAAAAGCTCAATTCTCACAGCGACTCTTTGAAAAATGGGTGGTTTTTTCTTCAAGCTGGTGAGCAGTGCACTTATCTGGTTTAACATTTTCTTTTGTGCTTATAAGAAAGCCCTTTGTCTGGGCTTTCTAATGATGTGTTGCTTGCCCACATTCGAAAAAATTATCATGGTAAAAAATAAAAAGAATCAAATAATGCAGTTTTGAAAAATTTACAATTTTACTGAAAGGATGGGAAATTTTTATACTCTGACCGTTTATCTGCTTCATGCCTCGTCAATACTTGTAGAGGAATTTGAGAGCTACAAGATAGGCGGAAAATAAGCACAAAAGTAAAACAAAAGTCACTCAGAAACTACAAGAGAAGAGGTAGACCCAGCTATTTCCCTGGTATCGTAATTTGAAGGAGTACTCTGTTTGGTTTATTTGTTAGTTGGTTTATGCTTTTTGTCGTGAATAAAAGTATGGATGAGTGTAAGAACGAGTGTTGATGAATGAGTGTAGGATGAGTGAAGAGCTTTATATGTGCACGTTCTCTTTAAAAAAATTAATCTGCTAAAGCTATTCGCGCTGACTGTTAACAGTGCTGAATTCCTTGAAACAAAACAGAAATTCATCAAAATTACGCTCAAAAAGGGAAATCCCAAAGTTCCGGATTTTCGCCGCGGTTAAAATCCCAAAATTTCGGATATTCGCCGCGGTTAAAATCCGGAAATTCCGGATTTCCGCCTACCTCCGGAGACCAAGTTAGCCACCTTACATAACGATATCATACCCTGTTTTTGTCAATGGAGCCGTGGCAAAAAGAGCCTCTATATGCATTTTATGATCAAGAGTACTTCTCGGAATCATGTTTAAGGTAAGTGAGTGCGCGCATCTCTAACTCTCAAGCCCCCTGCGCCCCTTCGGGGCGCAGGGGGCTTGGGGCTTGGAGTTGAGATGCGCACACCCACATACCTTAGACACAAATCACTCTAAAATAGCTCTGGATGCATGAAAAAGCATGCATACAAGAGCTTTTTTATGCGGTAGGCCACAGTTAACAAAACTATGTTCAAATCTCATCTTTTTAGGGTGTCCAGGTACCTCTTTAGGATGGCTTACCTTGATCCTCAAAGGCAAAAAATCAATTTTTGGTGCAAGAAAGTGTTAGAAAATATTTTTTTCGTTTCAAGCATATAAAAATTACTCAGGAGACGTTTAAACACTATTTTTAAATAAGTGAGAAATGTCGCCACCCCCCCCCCCTCAGTGCATAAGTGCCGGCTCTTGCTTCGGATCCTCTTTTTTCTCTTACCTTGGGTGACCCAAGTTGGGTCATCAAGGCAAAAAGTCGAATTTCGATAAATAAAAAAAAATAATAAAAAAATGTCCAAAACTGTTCTTCCCGTCCTTAAAACTCTTTTCTGTATGTTTTAGAAGAAGCTAAAACGTGTAAAAAAGTGGTTAAAACATGATTTCGGTGCACCTACATAAAAAGTCATTTTAGCTTTTATTTTATCCACAGTCTAGTTCTGAAAAATCAAAATGATTTCAGACTTACCGGCTGTTTTTATAAAGGTTTAACTATTTGCCTGTATGACCTTACAAAGTTTATGATAAAGCACTGACAATTTTGAAAAAAATTACGAAAAGATTATTGACAGCCGCTAGTCTTTTTCACTGGCAAACTTTTAATTTCAGTTAGACGGATATGGAAGCCTATCAAGCAAAAATCAAGAAGAAAAACTTTTGTCAGTTGAAATTACAACTTAAAACATTTATTAGCGATGATGTTTAATTTTCTCCTGTTTACTTATAACTCAAATAAAATTGAAAAAATTTGCGATGGATGGTAGTTTTTAGAAATGAGTGTGCGAAAAACTAAGTGATACGAACGAGAACAAGTACACTTGATTTTGACTAACTCTGTATATATTTATATATGTGGAGAGAAACTGATAGATTCCCGAAATGGAGAAAACATGCTTCTCGCCGTAAAATAATACCTTTTTACTCAAAAAAACTTGTTTTTAGTGGCTAAAATACTTTTTGTTGCCATCCGCAAATTAAATTTTGCGATGAAAAGTTGTTTCACGGTAAAAAAAGCCTTTCCCCGAAACGCCTATACACCGAAATCACTTTTATGAATGGTTGGATCAATTCAAAAAAAATATTTGAATTAGCGTCCATGACATTAATTATATTATTGCTTTAAAATTTTCAAAACTGTAGCTAATTCGCACCCGCAAAAGAGCCAAGAATTTTAATCAGAACGAGTCGTTTTAATATCAATATATTTGTGTTCGGTGGTCTAAAATATGAATTCCTTTTTTTATAATAAGAACACTTTCAGGTTTCCAAAGGTTTCTGAATTAAACATTTTGTATTTTGTATAAAAAATTGCCTCTCATCCCTCAGAGGTAAATGGTCATTTCGGGGTATTTTCGACTGAATTTTAGTCTTTTAAAAACAAATAAAGGTAAAAATAATCGATTTTGAATTTTTTAAACTCTTTATAGCCTAATGAATAGAAAGTCTGGTATGCATGCGTATTATCACTCGAAAGTGAAAAGGCTTGGATACCAGAGAAAAATGTGATAAATCACAGACCATAAAGTAGCCTAAAGTGACTATCTACCATAGTTGGACGCCTCTGCTGCGCCAGCTAACGCTTCACTATCAAATAAAAATTTTCCTGTTAAATTTATGTTTGTCATGGAATTATATTTTGTAAGAGAACAGTAAAATGGCCAAAGAATCTCGGGTTGAGTGCTCAAGAAGCAGCCGCCCGTTTCGTTCATGAAACTGTTCCTTCCTGCGCTACTCCTTTCACTACAAGCGAGATCAATCGCATTGCAAAAGAAGCAGTATATCTGGACTGACCAGCAACCGGATACAGCAACCGGATACAACTTTTTTTCTAAAGTGCAAAAGTATGTTTAAACCGCACGTTTGAGTCCGTCCTAACGGGCGCTGGCCTACCCTGAGCCTAAGTCTGAGCCTAAGTGCGTAAAAATTCGAGAAATCGAAAAAAGATGAAAAAATCAACAAGGGGACCAAGGCAAAATTTGTCACTGTATCCGGTTACAATTTGTATCCGGTTGCTGTTTTACCATATATCTGTATCTTGGCCAAGTGAGAAGGGAATTAGAAGACAAAGAAAAATATTTTAACCAATGAATTTTTTTTTTTAATTTTTTGTATTCTCATTGATCTGCTTTTTCAACCAATTATTTTAACTATTTATATAAGTAATTTGTTATAAAAAAGGCTTTAATTAGCACAGTGCTAAACTTTGTATCAAAAATGCTCTGGCGGTTAAAAATTTATGCGCCGCCGCTGGCTCCGCTACCGCCCTGGCTGTCGCCTGGCGGCGCCGGCGGCTGAAAATAAGGTCGGCGACCCAACTATGCTATCTACGCCTGTAGGTGGGAGGCAAAATTTTCACAAAATTCTAAATTTTTTATTCAGAATGTGTTAAGAAATTTTTCTTTCATCTGATTGAACACAAAAAATGAGGGTCATTTTCGAAAAATCGGAAAGGGGACGGGAACAGCAGAAGTACCTCTTAATTTTAAGAATAAGAGTTCCTTAGCCACACGATATAAATTACTTACTTCTCAAATGTGTACCATTAAAACTTTCCCAGTCAAATTTCTGTAGGAAAATTCGAAGCTACAAGCAAATAAACTCCTCCCCCCTAAAATCTGAGTTTTTCAAAATTGCTGTAACTACCATTTCAAACAACAAGTTAATTCTTAGCTCTTAGGCTTAGGGCCAGCTCATGGTAGTTGTGACTAATAACTGTCTCACGCACTTTTTTCTTGTTCTGGACATATAGTTGGGTATCTTTGCTTAAGTTTAAAAAGCGAAAATCTTTAGGGAGAGGGTATTCACTAGTAGGGTCAAAAATTCTTTTTTTTTCTATATTAGTCGATTATTAGTAAATTTTAAAGAGGTTTGTAGGGAGAAGTTAGAGACCGTGATTTTCTCTTGAACGATACGATATTTTTGGGACTAATTTTCAACAATCGATATAACCAAGGTCGCGGTCGATGTCACGGTCGAGGTCACCAGGAGAAAATTTTTTAAAAATGATAAATTTTTAGGTAATCGAAGGAATTTTTTTTTTAATTTCTCGTGATTTTGTATCGTTCAAAACATTTCAACACGACAAAGAAATGATTTGAAGAAACCGAATATCGACAGTGGTCGATGTGATATCGACCTCGACCACGACCTCGACCGCGACCTCGACCAAGGAATGTGAGCAACATCGACCTCGACCTCGACACAGACCGTGCTCACACTCATATCGACCTCGACCACGACCACGACCTCGACGCGACCTCGACCAAGGAATGTGAGCAACATCGACCTCGACCTCGACATAGACCGTGCTCACACTCATATCGACTCGACACGACCACGACCTCGACCGCGACCTCGACCAAGGAATGTGAGCACATCGACCTCGACCTCGACATAGACGTGCTCACACTCATATCGACCTCGACCACGACCTCGACCTCGACCACCACTGTGAGCAAAGCATAAAATTTGGCAAACGATGAATAATATAGCAAAAATGGACGCTAGTAGCGAATACCCCCCCCCCAACGATTTTCACTTTTTTTACTTTAGTAAAAAGTACCCAAATATATGTCCCAGACCCGGAAATGTGCGCAAACTCTTCATTAGTCACAACTTCCGTACGCTGGCTACCCCCAAGCCTAAGGGCTAAGCCTAAACTTGTTGTTTGCAAGCGTAGTTACAGCAATTTTAAAGGTCGGATGCTTGGGGGGGGGGGGTATTCGCTACTAGCGCCCAAAAATGTTGTGTTCAAATTGTGAGCAAAATTTTTCTACGCCATAAAACTTCAGCTTAAATCTTGTTAACTAAAGGTACGTTCACATAAAAGTGTCGACCCAAGCGTTCTTTTAACGCGGGAAGAGCTGTATTTTTTTTTTCTTGACCAAAACTTTTTTTCTGTTGGTATTATTTTGTAGCTAAGATTCAGGGCTTCAAAATGAGGTATTGACAAGCCACATCTGAAATGAAAATTGGGTAAAAATGCTTAGGTCCGCACTCAGGTCGACACTCAGGCCCACACTCTGTGAGTGTCGACCCGAGTGTCGACCTGAGTGCGGACTAAGCATTTTTACCCCAATTTTCATTTCAGATGTGCTTGTCAATACCTCATTTTGAAGCCCTGAATCTTAGCTACAAAATGATACCAACAGAAAAAAGTTTTGGTCAAGAAAAAAAAGTACAGCTCTTCCGCGTTAAAAACACCCCAAATCTCACATTCAGGTCGACACTCATTGTGAACGTGCCTTAAATTTAATTTCGCACAATACCAGACTATGTTATTACATCGTACTTGCTCAGGACAAACAACAGAAAATTCAATACGAGATACTTAACAAGGGGAGGTTTTTGTTGAGAAAAATGAACATTCCGCTTTTTCCGGCTTCAGGTCACGAAGCACAAGAATGTTAAGACAAGATGCATGCTCAAAGTATAATAGGCGTATAAACTGTCGCATATGGATAAATTACAGATCTTAAACACGCTAATGGCGTCGCAGGCAAAAACTTTTGACTCAAAGTGCAATAATTTAACAAATAATAGTATATTTTTGTTCATGAACGATACATCGTTACGATGTACGATGTTGGGCCGAAAAACGATGCGATGTTTGATGTTTCAAAAAATCGACCAACGATGTAACGATGCGATGTTGAGACGTCGAGAAGGCACGACAGATTTATGCGGACTTCAACGGAAAACAATTCGGAGGTCCTTTTAGTTTTGCAAATTTATCAACTTATGATTATCTTAGGTTGCATAGTAAGCGCGTGTTATATGGCTGAGGATGACTTGTGATGCACTTTCCTAGAACTGCAGATATCATTGTCTAAAAACTTCTCAAAGGGCGTGGAATATCGTTATTGACACCTGCTATTGTAGTTGTTGTTATTTTGTTGTTAAGTTGTTTATTGTTGTTCAGTGTTATTGTTGTGTTCAGTTGTTGTTCGCTCGTAATTAAACAAAAGCCAAGAATTTCTTGTTTCTTAGGACGGCCTCAAATGTGTTCTGAATCTACAAAACGGCTAAAATATAAAATCGTAAGGGCATGAATTAAAAAATGTTACAAGGTTACCTAGAGTTGTGGAATTCTCCGGAGAAATAGAAACCGGAGAATTCTCTAGAATTCTCCGAAAATCGGAGAAATAGAACTTGAAATTGTCTTGGTCCCCCCTGTGGTGTGAAAAAATGACCAAAATATTTCAAATTCCCGCACTTCTAAAATTCGTTTTTTATATGGTTTACTTTTGCCGGCGTTAAGCGATTTGATCTACACCGATTTGATCTACACCATTTTGATCTACCACCGATTGATCTACAACCGATTTGATCTACACCGTTTGATCTACACCCTTTTGTCTTGACAGGAAATGTAATTCAAAATGTTAAAGGACCCTGTTTTGCGCACAGCGGTGTCCCCGCCAATTCGAACTTTTTAATTTTTTTGGCAAAAAAATTTGAATTGGCGGGGACAATTGGCGGGCAAAAACCATGGTCCTTTCAGCAATTTATAAATCCATGCTCTAAACGAACAAGTGTCGTCCATCTAATATGTGTTGTTTTGTGCCGTTCGGCCGAATTTCGGCTGCACCTTTTTGACCTACACCCTTTTATGTGTTAATTTTCAGCTAATATTGTCTATTTTGGACTATATTTCTATTTACTATGCCTTATTTCTTGAAAACATTTAGATATTACTTTTCTCCAGCTAATTTATTGGTAAACGATATAACATTCATCAGCAAACGTTACGACAAAAATCTTTCAGATTAACTCTCCTGCTCTAATTACTTCTTCGATTTCTTTTCGTACCATGGGCATATCCTTCTGCGAAAACAACATCTGATCTTTACGACACAAACAGTCGCGAATTTGCACACAAAGAACCGCAATCGAATAAGTTGCTTTGTTTGGGATATCCTACAAAATACACGTAAACATACAGTCTACTCTCGATAAACTGGCACCCCTGGGGACCAGCCTGGGTGCCAGTTTATGGGTCGGTGCCAGTTTAGTGGGATGTTACTTTGCCTAATTTCTCTGTCGGCAGCCAAATAGGGCTTTTTTCAAAGTGCAGTTTATCGAGGGTGCCAGTTTATTGGAGTGCCAGTTTAACGAGAGCAGACTGTACACGTAAAATACACGTACACATACACTATCCAAAAATATCTATCCAAATCCGATCCGAATTTATAACATACCTTTGGACAGAAACCGATCCAGTTGGAAGGATTTACGGCACAGGTAACGAACAAGCACCCCAAAAAAATCAATAGGGGGACCAAGGTAAAAAAATTTAAAAAATAAAAACAATCATAGGGGGACCAAGGCATCTTTTTTTTGCCTTGGTCCCCCCTATTGTTTTCTTTGGGTGCTTGTTCTTTACTCGAGTGGGGTGTTGTTCTTAACCTTGCCGGATTTACTTCATCGTATCCTCTTTCTACAGCAAATTCTTCAAGGAATCCCTTAACAGATTTATACTACAATCATCTACTAAAAGTATCTCACTTAATCAGATTCAGATGGTTTTTCCCGTCTCCGTGCATCGAGTCCTAGTAATCAATTCTGCCCTTCAATATATTGACTGCCTAAACAACTGAAAATCACTAAAAATCACGAAGTTGTTGGCATACCGATAAGGAACAATGTCCAGTATTGTGAATCGGCACGAAAAGAAGATCATATTAAAAGAGGTCTACATTTATTGTCCAGTGGTGCACTGCTTTAGGGACCGTTCTTCGCCCTCCGGGTAGAAAAAGGAATCGAATGCGTAACCTTAAAATAGACTGGGCTCATACAATAAAAAATGGCGTACCTTTGGCAACATTTCGTCCCATACACTACGCTGGCAAGTACTGTAGGTAAAACTGATGACATCTCCATTCAGCCACTGCTCCGGCTCTAAACATTGCAGAACTCGCTCCAGAATATCAGCACACGATCGTTGAATTCCACCCATCAAATTGAGGAAAATTTCATCGCCATACATCTGATACTTTTTCGGAACCTCAAATAAACTATAGATAGAACTCGTAAAAGCAAGCACCAACCACCAGTAGTTCGAGACTTTTCGGATTAGCCGCTCTAATTATTCTGATGCCGGATACTGCGAATGTTATTTGTCACGAACGATCTGCGAATACGACCCCAAGCTTCTTTGGAAACTTCTTTTAGTGCTTTTCCGATAATGCTTCGAGGAGATCTTTGCTGGAGACTGCTTGCTTCTGAAACGATACCCTGGAAGTGAATGTAAAACGCAATCACAAAGTACAACAAGTGAAAAATCTGGAAGCGTTTCATTTAAGCACGAGTCTCATCACATAGTGATTGTGGCGTATTTAGTTTCAAACATCTCGTGGAAGGTCACCGCAAGTTGAAAGTTACAGAGTTCTATAAAAAAAAGTACTGGCACTTAGTGTTTCAGTAACATATCAGCCAGCGCGGTAGTGAATGCATCGCAATAGGTTCGTTTTCCTCTCGAAATGCCAAAATTCCAGTACATGTAGCCATTAGGATCCTTAAGCATAGGCTTGTTTCTTAGACGTAAGCAGCTCGAAATTCATTTTGACTCTAAAACATGTGTGCAACGCGAAAAATACAATTCCATGAAAAAAGTGAGAGAAATATAAAGGCTTGTCGGCCTGCCAAAAAAATTCGGCCGGTCGAGCCGAGAAGCTGAACCGAAGCCAACATGGGCTGGCCGAGCCGGGCTGAAGGCCATAATTCGGCCAGTTGGTTGACAATCCTAGAATTAAAGCTCAAACAAATACATATTAGATGGACGACCACTTGTTTTCGTCGGTTCATGGATTTATAAATTGCTCAACATTTTAAATTACATTTCCTGTCAAAACAAATGGTGTAGATCAAAACGGTGTAGATCAAAACAGTGTAGATCAAATCGGTTGTAGATCAAATCGGTGTAGATCAAAATGGTGTAGATCAAATCGGTGAGATCAAAACGGTGTAGATCAAATCAGTGCCGCCCACTTTTGCCATGACGATCCTAGAGAAATTACGGGAAGATTTGACAGAAAACAAAAAAAATATTGAAATAGACAAATTTGTCTGTTCATCTGACGAATTGTTACTTACAAGACGATTCTCTATTTCTCCGTTTTTCATACGGTCGGAGAAATAGGCGGAGAATCCAAGAATTCTCCATTCCACAACCCTAAGGTTACCTTCTTCGGGGACATAGGGCCTGGAGAATAAATATGCGCATGGAATATGCGCGCACATACTAGAGACAATTCTGAGCGATTCTCTCGATTATGTACTTATTCGTAGGCTCTTTGTCAAACTCTAAAGAGAAAACCAAGTGATAAATAAGAAATAGGTATCCAGCGGCATCGCATAAGTTTAAGCTGTTTTCCGAATGTTTAGCCATTATCAAAGTAAAAATATGGTTAGAAGTAGGGTTGTCGAGTATTCGAAATCTTCGAGTCGAATACTCGACTCGAAACCCGAAATCGAAAATTTCGAATCGAGTAACTCGACTCGATACTCGAAATTTTCGAGTCGAGTACTCGACTCGATACTCGATACTCGAAATTTTCGAGTCGAGTACTCGACTCGATATTCGACTCGAAATTTCGAATAATCGACTCGAAAACTCGAAAATTTCTCGTGTGACTTTAACTGAAATTTTTTTTTACATTCTTATTTATACATCAAGCAATCAAATCAAAAGCAAAAGTACAATCAAAGCATCAGAAAGTCATCTGTTTCTTCAAAATAAATGCTAAAAATCTCGCCAACTTTTTCATCGCTTCTGTGTGCTTTGCTGAATTGAGATGGCTTGAAAGAGACGTGGTAGAGCCACTTTTGCCTAACGAAACATTGCACCGCATTTACACTCTGCTTTATCACCCCTTTTCACGAATGCACTCCAAACGTTGCTTGGCATAACTCTGAATTTCCTTGAAAAACGGTGTCATTAACACAGTTAGAATTGTAACACAATAAACTATACAACATTCAATTAATTATGTGAATTTAATAAAGGCGTATAGCAGAAGTATTTGGAAAAATTTCGAGTACTCGACTCGAAACTCGAAACTCGAAAATTTCGAGTCGAGTACTCGACTCGATACTCGAAACTCGAAAATTTGGAGTCGAGTACTCGACTCGATACTCGAAACTCGAAATTTTCGAGTTTTCGAGTTTTTTCGAGTTTAACTCGACTCGACTCGACAACCTAGTTAGAAGTGATGAATATTGAATACAAAAGAATACAAAAATGACAAAACGCCAAAATAACACTAGACGAAGGTCAAACTCGAGACCCCTGTATCGAGTTGGCGTATCGAGTCGCAACTGTATCGAGTTGGTGTATCGAGTCACAATGTGTATCGAGGGTACACCCCGTTTGTGTCTAAAACCGTTTGTGTCTAAAACCGTTTGTGTCTAAGGCCGTTTGTGTCTAAACGTTTGTGTCTAAACCGTTTGTGTCTAAGGCCGTTGTGTCTAATTTTTTAGATAACCTAATTCATTTTTATTAACTTCTTTCATCATTAAACCACAGTCAACCCTTGATATAGTGACACTTCGTGACACCTTTATTGTCGGCTAACACCAGGTGTTGTACTCAGATAATGGTCCTCAGGCAGCTGTTCCCGATGGTGCTACTTCAGTGCTGGTACTCATGTAGTGGTATTCTGTGGCGTTAAGCGAATCCATCTACACCGTATCGGTCCATACACGAATTGGTCTATACTTTAAAATTCGTGCATTGAAAATTGGCACTATTCCATTGCACCCCCCCCCCCCCAAAGCTATTCCAGTGTACGACCCCCCTCCCAAATAATGACCTATTCCATTGTACCCCCCCCAAAACCAACTTTTTTATATGCACTCAAAAACCATTTTTATGTAATAATTTTGCCATAAAAGGACCAGAAAAGCCATTTAAATAGGGTTCAAGGGCTGTATTGGGAGGGGAAGGAATAACACAGGGCCACTAATAAAAAAGGGTTTAAGGCACTCTCAAACCCAGCAACTTGGGGTCCACCACTTAATATACAGTCAAACCTCGTTAATAGTGCGACCCCAAAAGTTCGTTCCAGCCTCAGGTCCGATACTTTTTTACCTCGATTTTTTGAAGATTTTTGTAAGTTCTGTTTTTACAATCTGGTCCCAAATAACGTCAGGATTCCGATTTTGCAGATCGTTTTTCTAAAACCTAAAATTTTTCTTTAAAAAAGCAAAACCTCGATATAGTGCGACCCTTTTTCAAAATGTGGTCGCACTATATCGAGGTTTTGCTTTTTAGAAGAAAAAATTTTAGTTTTCAGAAAAACGATCGGCAAAATCAGAATCCTGACGATATTTGGGACCAGATTGTAAAAACAGAACTTACAAAATCTTCAAAAATCGAGTTCAAAAAATTGTCGACCCGAGGCTGGAACGAACTTTTGGGGGTCGCACTATAACGAGGTTTGACTGTATACGTTTAAAGGCACGTCAAACCAGCAACTTGTGGAGGACCCAAATACATAAGTACTCAAAAGCCTCTCAAAGGCAGGCCGGGTGGGTTCCGAGGTGGTTATGCCTGAGCCAGGACTCTGTGGAGGCGAAGGCAGAATTTTGGATAATTGAGTCTCTGGCTCGAAGCCAAAAGCCGGAGGAGGGGGGAGACCCCTCTCCGCGAAAAATTGAAGATGTTGAACATAGTTTTGATTACTGGGCCTACCGCATAAATAACTCTGGTATGCATGCTTTTTCATGCATCCGGAGTCACTTTCGAGTGATTTGTGTCTAAGGTATGTGGTGTGCGCATCTCAACTCTAAGCCCCAAGCCCCCTGTGCCCCGAAGGGGTCGCAGGGGCTTGAGAGTTAGAGATGCGCGCACGCACTTACCTTAGACATGATTCCGAGATTGCACACTTGATCATAAAATGCATATAGAGTCTATTTTTGCCACGGCCCGAGTTGAAAAACATGGTAAAGCAGCCAAAAAAGTGGTCCCTGTGTTATTCCTTCCCCTCCCAATACAGCCTTGAACCCTATTTAAATGGCTTTTCTGGTCCTTTTATGGCGAAATTATTACATAAAAATGGTTTTTGAGTGCACATAAAAGTTGGTTTGGGGGGGAGGTACAATGGAATAGGTCATTATTTTGGGGGGGGGGTGGTTACACTGGAATAGCTTTTGGGAGGGAGGGGGTATAATGGAATAGCGGCGAAAAATTTTCTCCTAATTTTTCAGTCTGAACCAACCTGACTAAGCTAACCAAGGTCGTCCACTTGGAGCAATATTTTTTTGAATTTTCGGGTATTGAAATCTGTTTTCTGGACTAACTCGGCATGCTGAGAATGATTGATAGTGGTAAAATGGCGTTTCGTCGGGTATTGTTTGGTATCAGGAGATAATTATTTTTACAAAAACTCGATTATACCAAAACTCAAATAATACACTACAAAACGGCATTCTACAATATCAGACACATTAAGGATGCCCAAATTAGTTCAGAAATAAAGTTTGGAACTAGAAAAATGAAAATTTTTTTGATCCAAGTGGATGACCACTTGGCTAACTTGGTTCAGACTTAAAAATATAAATTCCCACAAAACTTATGTTTGGAGTAGTTTTGGATGGTTTCGGATGTTTTTTTGTTGTTTTAAGTGTGTTGGGTACTTTTAGTTGGGCTTGAAGGTTTTGGGTGTCTTGAGGTGGTTATAAGTGGTTTAGGGTGGTTCAGACACATTCTAAAATTTTTCGAAAAACAACAGCGGGACCAAAGCAACTTTTAAATTTAAAAAAAATTTACAAAACGTCTATTTACCGTAATTCACAGTGCAAGGGTGAGGGTTGGAGTGCACAATACAAATGAATTAGGTTATCTAAAAAATTAGACACAAACGGCCTTAGACACAAACGGTTTAGACACAAACGGTTTAGACACAAACGGCTTAGACACAAACGGTTTAGACACAAACGGCCTTAGACACAAACGTTTATAGATACAAACGTCCGTGTCCCTGTATCGAGTCGTATGTCAGTCCTCTAGTAGAAGTTCGACTGCGCTGGTAAGTTCGTTTCCCACCAGCGACAAAAAAAAATATCCTTTTCTGCCAAAATTTCTAGTTTCCTTTTTCTCCTTGTTGTTCCCAGTCTCTACCAAGTCCTTTTTTCTCAGCGGTCTCCTCCCTATTCTGCAATGAGCAGCGAAGGAAGAGAAGAAGGAAAAGGAGGCAAAGCAAGTCCTCCATTACTAGTACCCCTAAACCCCAGTTGCAAATTCACAATCCTATTCTCCATTTTGTATTCAACTTCTGCAATCTTACTCAATTTTTTAATCTTTGTTTCTCAAACACAATTTCAAATCTAACTGTAGCTTTAAAATACTGATTTTTCAAATTTTCATTATTTTCTCGCAAGAATTACCGAAAAGAAGCAGTTCTCAACACTATTTTTTATATTATTTCAATCTAAACAATTTTTCCTTTTTTCGTTTTCCCCAGCAAATGTGCAATTATTTGTGTTATTGTGATTGTAAAATTTTCTCAATTTTATAATTAGGTCTGCAGTAAATTGTTCGATTTAGCTTCAATATTTTTGGTTTTACTACCCATATTGGGGGTAAAACTTTCAAACGTAAAACGACTCAAAAATTGTCGGCTCTCCCACCCAATTTTCCAGCAGCAGCGGTCGATCAATAAATGCGCATCAAAACTATGTGTGTGCATCAAGGCATATGGTAGTTAAGAGTAGCGTTTTCTTCAAATTTTCCACCCGCCCAAACATTTACGCTCCTACTTTTAGCCTATTTACTATACATTTGTGGCTATATAAACTCAATCTCGTAGCTTTTCAGATCTGCGTAAATTTTCTCTTCCTGTTGCCCAAATTTTGAAATTTTCGCTTGCCCAAAAAGTAAATTTAGGTGGGATTACCGTGTTTTCAAAACTTGGATGAAAAATTGCATAATTTGTAAAATTGTTGTATACGCATAGTGTGAAATTAATTTGTGGTTGTGGTATCGATGGTACAGCTAAAGTGTTCTATTACTTTTTATTTTTCAAATTATGTCGAGAGTTCGATCCTGGCTGTGGACATCGACTATTTTCGACTAACAAAATTTTTTAAGCATGTGTAGAATTGTGGTTGAAAAAGAGAGAAAAAAGAGAGAACCATCCGGATTGAGTGTGTCCGTGTGTCTCTCCCGCTTTCCTTCTTCTATTGCTTTGCGAAATGGCGGCCTCTATCATGTTGTTGTTAACTGTAAGCATGGGTGTGTGTAACCATAGCCATTTGCAAGTGCATTGAGGTTGCTCTTTTGTTGTCGCAATGTGGCTGTTGTGTATGTGCGTACTCTTCCCTTGTGACGTTGGTGGGCAGTCAGCCAGCCATGCAGTGTTTATCCAGAAGGTGTTGGCGCGCTTCAACCTAGTCATGGTCCCGGCGCGATCTAGATCTAAGTCCATTTCAAGGTTGTTGTTTATCGATTGTTGTGGTTTCGCAACTCCTCGATAAGGATTGGCTGTAGCTATCGGTAGTTGGCTGGCGGCGATTGGCCCAACTAGCAAGTGGAGTGGGCGTGTTACTAGCTTTTGTTTGAGATACTCTACAAATAGGCGATCTTTTTGAGTGAACACTCATTGTTGCCTGCATACAGCTTGTTGTAGGCGCTTTTCTCTCTAGATTTTCAAATTTATTTTGTTTTCATTCAATTTTTCTTAGTGCTTCTATTGTTTTATCACTTGTTGTTTACTGTAAATACTCTTAATTTGACAGGTCTTTTTTAACTTTTTTGATATTTTGTGTTAATTCAACAAATTTTTGGGACTTTTTCAGGAACAATAAAACATAGATTTAGTGAACTTTTGTTGTATTGTGTATTATAAAAAAAATTCAAATTAATGTCTTGACTATTGAATTATGCCAAAAGCAGTAAAATTCATAGCATTTTTGTAGGTTCTTTAAGAAATATATTCCGAATAAATTGAATAATTTTGAGAAATTTTTTATTAAAATTTTTCAGTCTTGTTATTTTCAATTTCGAGAATTTTTCGGGCAACACTTTTTGGTGCTAAGTTTACTTTTTGTTGTACTGTCAAAACTCCGATTAACGTAACTCCAAGGGAGCAGCTCCAGAGTTACGTTCATGGGATTTTACGTTAATCGGAGTTCACGTTATTGAGAGTTTTGACTGTACCAAATATGCTTTTTTCACCAATTCGTCAAAACCACTGGGTGAACCAAGCAATTACAGAAAAAATTAAATAAGTATGTTTGGTATGAAAAAATATTGCCCTATTTTCCAGCCTTTTCATTAGTTGATTAAAATGACACTGTCTGGCACCAAGTTTTCCACTTTATTTTAAAAGAAGCGTATATTTTTATCTTTGAGATAAGATTTTAAAAAGTTGCATCTAGAAATTTTATTTTGTGAATGGGACAGTGTTCAATTAACTTCCTGATCGGCTTAGCTCCTTTGTTTTTTGCTTAATTTTAACACAACCAAATTTTAGAGCTTATAAAATATGTTTTCAGTATCCACTTTCTATTGCTCTTAAATTGCTACTTCCAAGTTTTTTTGATCTTATTAAAATAAGTGCCTGTAAATTATTAGTAAAAGTTTTCTTTTGTTTGAAAATTAAGATGAAAACAACTAATTTTAAATCTTTTTAGTTTCCTATCAGCCTATAAATCTGCTCTCATTATCTAGTGTTGCTAGCAAAGAATAATGGCTCGTACCAAGCAGACTGCCCGCAAATCGACTGGAGGAAAGGCTCCGCGTAAACAGTTGGCAACCAAGGCCGCCCGCAAGTCAGCCCCATCCACCGGAGGAGTCAAGAAGCCACATCGTTACCGTCCTGGTAAGTACTTTTTTATGGTGGCTTGTTTTGGAAATTGCCGATTTTAACAATATTTTGCCCCGTGTTATTTGTCCGCTTTCTTAAGCCTTTTCTATCCCGAAGAAATTCAGCATCGATCATATTTTCGCAAAAAAATTAATTGTTTAGAGAGCTCTTTTACCCAATAATCATAAAGGAACAAAAGTATTTCGAGTACCGTACATTTCCTATTAGACCCCCCCCCTCCCTAAATTCAAAAAACGTGTTTGTGCATTGTGTTTTTGACCCATTTTTGAATGCTTCTCTCGCGCAAGTTACGCTCATTTTGTAGCTCATCTCAGTAGCTACAAAATCGGTAGTAACTTGCATGAAAGCAGTCTTCAAAAAGTAGGTCAAAAACGCAATGCCACAAACACGGTTTTTGAAAGCAAGGGGGCGCCGTCTAATGCCTTGGCCACAATGGAGGTGCGAGGTCGAGGTGTGAGATGCGAGGTCCGTTTCTAAATTTAATTTTTTATATCGGATAGTAGGGAAGTTATTTCATTCAGTCTCGGGCCTTTAAAATAGGTCCAAAACCCTTTCAGATCAGTAAAATGACAAAATCTCGCTGAGCTACATCACTTCAAAGACCTCGACCTCCACCTCCCACCTCCATTGTGGCCACCGTATAATAGGAAATGTACGGTGACTATTTCAAACGTGACAAGCCTACTGGAAATAACGACAATTTTACTGAAAAACTAAAAAGCCAGTTTTTGCATATTTTACTGATAGTTTGGTAAAATATTGTATAATAAGTTACCTCAGAAATTTTTGAATTGAACAAATCCAATAAAAATTATCTTTAAACAATCCACCTACAACGCTTACTATAAATTGTGCTAGTACTAGCATGCTAATAATTTTTTTGTACATAAATAAAAATAATAATTCTGCAATAAAGTTGCTTCTTTTTCGAAAGATTGTTAGTCCTTGAACTATTAATACGATCATCTTTCTTTCAGGTACCGTGCTCTCCGTGAGATCCGTCGTTACCAGAAGAGCACCGAGTTGTTGATCCGCAAACTGCCTTTCCAGCGTTTGGTTCGTGAAATCGCCCAGGACTTCAAAACGGATCTCAGGTGAAAATTTCAATTTATGAAATTTCTAACATTTTTATCTATTCTTTTTGCAGATTCCAATCAGCTGCCATTGGTGCTCTTCAGTTCGTAAACATAATGAGAAGAATAACTTTTTATCAAAAAAATTGTGATATCACATATTCGCAAGCTAAGTCAAGATTCACAAAAACCCTAAATTGGGAATCAAACTTGGAAATACAACTATAGTTGACGTTGTAGTATGCCGCCCTTGATTTAGCCTAGGTCCGAAGCTATTTTTAAAATATTTTTGCAGTGTTTTGCAAAATTAGCTTGATTATTGAATCCCCGAAAGCCCCAAGATACCAAATTTTTGGTAGTTTTCAGTAAACCTAAGAATTTCAACCGATTTTGTTTCAAAATATGCTGCGCCGTATCATGTTTTTACTTTTAAAATGCCGAATATTTCAGTTGAATATTTGAAAAATTGTCGCTAAATACAGATTTATTTATCAATAAAAGACTCCGAAAATTAAGCCATAACAGTTCGGAATCTAAATTTTTATAGGATGACTAAATACATCCGACGGTATATTTGCATTGTCGACCACTCAAAAAAAATAGCATGGCTTTGAAGGACCATGGTTTTTGCGCGCAGTGGCATGTGCAAAATTCGTATTGGCGGGGGACACTTCTCTTCCTTTTATCAGTGTACCCTTTCGAGTCGTTTCGAATGACTCGAAAGAGTACAGCATTAGACGAAAGAGAAGTGTCCCCCGCCAATTCAATGTTTTTTGCCTAATAATTAAACTCCTGTACGGATTTTTCAACTTGGTGTCTCTCAAATCAAGGCCTGGAATTTAATTCTAGGCATTGTTTTGTTAGAAACTAAGCTGAAAAATACGTACAGAAGTCCAATGATTGGGAAATTTTTTTGAATTGACGGGGGACAACCGCTGCGCGCAAAAACCATGCTCCTTTAAGAGGAAAAATCATATAAAATTATAAAGAAGCAATAAAAAAAATTACTGTTGACCAAATTTATTTTCCGACTGAATAAGCTCATGGTTTTTTTGCAGGAGGCCTCAGAGGCTTATTTGGTGGGATTGTTCGAGGACACCAACCTCTGCGCGATCCATGCCAAACGCGTAACTATTATGCCGAAAGACATTCAGGTAGTCTATTTCTTTTCAACTTCTATAAAAATATATAATAAAATTATTTTAAGTTGGCGCGACGAATCCGTGGTGAGAGAGCCTAGACAAAGAAGATGTTCTCCAAGTGAGGCTTTTATGCCTGCTCTCCTTCAATCTCAGCCTCTGACCAAATCAAAACTTCCAAGTCTTTTTTTGTGTGTTGTAAAACTTGTATTTATCCATCACCTACTCTCTGTATTGTATTGTCAAATAAATGGACGGTTCTTGTACGCTTGATTGTATTGAAGACAATCTGAGAAAATGAAAATATTTACACCTGGTTTCGGGTGGGTTTTAGATATAACCTAGGAACCTCACTAGTTCCTAACCTATTTTTTTATCACGCTCACAGTGTAAAGAGCTATACAACGATTGAAACGGGCACGCCCATGCACGACATTAAAAAAATTGAATAACAGCAGGACAAAGCTCTTTTAGGAGGCAAAAAAAATTCTGGGGCAAAAATTAGCGGCTGTGAAAAGACTTCTTTTGGAGGCAAATCGAATTTTTTGCGCAAAAAGAGTTTTCTTGTTTCCAAAAAAGCTTTCTCCGGAACAGCAGCACTTTTCTCTATCGAAAATTTCTTAATATGCGCTCATATTAGGTAGTCTGCAGTTTTCAATTTTTAAATGAAGCAGATTATTAAAATAAGTATTCTGAAGTCATCAATATCATGTAAATTTGACATTTTTCTAAAACGTGGCACATTTTCACAAAAACGTGGCACTTTTTCGCCTTCTTGACTAGAATCCAAAAACGTGGCACTTTTTCTCCAGAACGTGGCATTTTTACGTATCGTCTATTAGTTTTTGATGTAAAACGAGTGGAAAATGGTACGGTTCAAATCTGCTGGTTCATGCTTACATTTGCGCACGGGCATATTATTGAAAGAGATACAAAGTGATACATTCTTAAAAAATTTAAAAAATTGTGACGAGAAATAACAAATAGAATAATATTTTGTAACAAATGCATGGGATCTTATTGCTCCGTAAGCGCCTGTTATCCATGTGCTACGATGCCTTTTTAGATCATTTGCGTGGCCCAACTTCTTTGGCGAAATAGGGAGGTCCTCGTCTAGGTCCAACAGCTGAAGCATAGTTTTGTCCGGGAGACATATATTTTGCCCTCACACAAAAGAAAATGTCATGAAGACATGTAGGAGCACTTGTTTGCTGCAGGGCAATATTTACCACGTTGTCAGCTCTAAAACCAGTAAGTCTTGATTGAAACCAATGTTCGAAAAACAAAGAATGCCTTGAAAACGGAAAATGGCTTCCTTTTGTCCAGGAGTAATCATTTTCCAGTCTACGAATGGAACTTCGGCCAGCATCGAAATCGTTGATATAAACATTAGGGTAGTAGTTGGGATAATACCTAAAGGTATAAGTGTCTTATTAAAGTCTTATTAACTTATAAAATTACCAATTTCCATATTGACCAAAGTCGTAAGCTGTTTGGCGGTTCCAGTGAGTGTAGCGAGGTAAAACCACAGGTCGATTTACGCCATAGTATCGCTGCAAGGTAGTGATTGAAAAAAAGCTTACCGTATTTCCTCCAACAGAGCCACCCGTGGATTTAGGATCCCCGAAAATTAAGGAAATCGAAAAAGTATAATTGAATATCTCTGTAAGATATGGTAGCCTTTTTAGAGGAAGTGGCTCTTTGAAACGAAGAAGAAAAATGTAAAATACTTGATAGTAGTTTTCAGCCGTTTCTAATTGCTGAAGTTGACGTTGGTGTGGAGTTAATCGGGCTAGCACACCTCCTTTTGCATAATTGCAATCAGCGACAAACTAAAATTTCTTTAATCACACCCCTATTTTCGGGGTATAGACGTTTCTCGAAAATCAAACTTTTTTCATTTTCGAGAAACGTTTCTTCTATTTTTAGGATGTGCTGGCCAAAGTCCAGCATATTCCACATTGCATAGGTTAGTGGTTAACACATGTATGTACCCCTATCCCGCGAAGCGGCTAAATAAGTATCTCTAGAGGTATACATAAATACCCCAGAGATATTTTACTCTTTTGAAAAAGTTTCATTTTCGAGAAACGTCTATGCACCCCATTTATTCATTGCCTTGGTTCAGGTACACCTTAAAGGGGAGGAAACTTTATGTACACACCGCCTAGGGTCGAAAGTTCATATCTCCCTAAGTGCACACTTTATTTATTTTCTATTGAGTTTACTCACTTCTATGGCCAAAAATTATCGATGAATCGATCAAAATTATTTTTAGACCTGGTTTTACTGTCAGCAAATGCCCTAACTTTGGGATTTCATGGAAATGACAGCCCTGTGTAGGATGGCATGGAATTGGACTTCGTGGACGTTTTGAATTATAACTCTAACTAAACGTTACTTTTTCTCTTTAATAGCTCATATGAAAGCCTAGAGACGTGGATAAATCTACATATTGTATTATGGAGGTGAAGCTCCGTAACTTTTTTTGAAACCGGGGTTTTGGTTCTAACAAACTTAATTAGTAACACGATTTAACGTATGATAGGACGATTTGTTTCAGAATCTGACTCAATTTTTTTCAAGTAATCCAGGTCCAAAAGAAGCCAAATTTAAGACAAAACTAGAGTTGTAGAAATTCCCGGAAATATAGAAAACCGGGAATATTCCCGGGAACATTGGGAATATTCCCGGAAATATTCCCGGAATATTCCCATTGTACAACCTAGACAAAACCATTTTTCACTAGAATCTTTAATTTCGAAACATTTTCCGACAATATAAGTTTTATTCGAAAAAAATCTGGTCAAGACAAATTATTGTCAGTTTGAACATTTTTCAAAAATTTTGAAAAAAAACAGCGTTTCTGCAAATATTGTGACAAAATCGGCGCCTTGCTGTAAAAAACACAAGGGCGCCGCCGCCGGGCGCCGCGCTTGTGAGAAATCGGCGTCGGCGCCGACCTTGGGCAGCTGGCGCCCGGCGCCGGCGGTGGCGCCGGCGCCCGTGCAAGTATGCTTGTTAGATAGCCAAAAGTGTGAGGATCTTTTTAACTCCAAAATTTTTAATAAAAATCGTAAGAAAATAAGGTTTGCACCCAGTGGTAGTCGGACCTGTAACTTGTGCGATGCATATATAAAGTTTCCTCCCTTTAAACATCCAATAATAGGAATACAGTCAACTCTCGATTTAACGAACCCTCGGGCACGGTTTGTGTGAGGACAAAACGCTTCCAGAACACAATTTTTGATTGAATCGTTTGGGTTCTTAGGGCTGTACCCGAATTAAACGAACCAAAAAATGTAGCTTATCAACAAGATCTTTATCAAAACAACTACTTAGCAAAAAATTCCTAGTCATTGAATTCTGTACGGACTTTTCGACTTGGTTTCTAACAAAACAAGGCTTAGAATTCAATTTTAGGTATGCTTTTGTGCACTATATGCAAAAGCGGAATAAGACGCGCATAAAAAGAGAGCGAGAACAATTAGCAGCTGCATTCCGTAACCGTTACCAGAATGTTTGTTACTAAATTTCGCTGTTACCAAAATTGTTACCTAAATTCGCCGTTATCGAAAAGTTTATTACCAAATTTCGCTGTTACCAAAATGTTTGTTACCAATTTCGTGTTACCAAAATGTTTTGTTACCTTTTTTCGTACAGCCCAGAATACGGAATGAATGTTATCATCTTCTTTGTTGTTATTGCCATGTTCTTCGCTTCGAATGAAGTTTTAATTTACTTTTTTAGTAAATTTTTTGACTTTAGGTCCAAAAATCATCCAGCAATCGATTGCAACTTGTTTCCAGCACTGCTTTGCTGTCATCAACTGCCTCAATTTTGCCTCAAAGTTCCCCCCCCCCCCTTACAGATGGCAATGACTACCAAAATTATAGGAAACTAGCCAAAATGATGCGTACTAGGAACTGATATTTTTTGCCATTTCAATTTACATTATTTTATACAACCGTATGCTGAAAATGACGGCAAGAAGCAGGGCTACATTTTGAGTGTAAGGTTGCAAATGAGTATGTAAATTAAAATTGGGGAAAAACGTCAGTTCAGGATTTTACCGAAAAGTACTGGCATAGTCCTATTGAGGATTTCATCGAATTGGATTTTTTATATTTTAGCCTAGCTTTATACCAACTTTTCATCTGTATGATAGCTCAAATGAAAACCCAGAAGCTCGGCTACATTTTGACACTAAACTTGTAAATAAAAGAAGAAAAAAAATAAGGTCTGCAGCCAGTGATAGTCAAACCTGTGACCTAAGGCGATGTGTATATTAAATTCCCCCCCCCTTATGGGCTGTACACAATAAATCCGCGTCCGTGTCCGTAAACGCGGACCGTAAACGGTCCATGTATTTCCACACACTGGCCGTATCCGCGTCCGTAAAACGGTCCGTGTTGCGGCCCGTTTTACGGACCACAACACGGGTAGTTCATTTTTGACCTGTTTTTTCCTAAAATCGAGATTTGTAATATTTTTATAGAAAAGTCAATTTTCAAGAGGGATATATCATATACCCCGAAGAGGGCAAGGGGGCTTGATAGATTAGAGATGCGCGCACTCACTTACCTTAGAAATGATTCCGAGAAGTACTCTCGATCATAAAATACATATTAGAACTCTTTTTGCCCAGACCCAGTGACAAAACAAGGTAAATGTTAAAAAAAATGACCAAAACCACAGGGCAACCAAGGCAATCACAAAAAACTCGAAAAAATAGCCTTTTCACACTTTTCGCCGTTTCTGTCGTTTCACGGCCTAAAAATACTTGGACTTTGAAAAAATGCACTTTTGGGCTACCCGAATAATATACTCTGCCTTTTATTACGGTATTCTGTTAATTTTTAAAGCAGAGAGCTATAATGGGAAATGAAGTTCGAAGGAGCCTAGTCAGAGGTTCGGCCGAGGTTTAAACCTCCTAGGAACCCTTTTCATCCTCCACAGACAATCTCCTGGGTGGTGTACTATCGATAGAGGTTCGAAAAAACCCCTAGCCAACCTATTGACATTCAAAAGATCCCTGCCCGAGGTTCGATGCAGGTTTGAACCTCCTTTGACAATCAAATCTTGAAATTTGAATGTCGTAGGAGTTCAAGCCTTCTTAGTGTTTTCAAAAATCACAGTCACACCTCACACTCACACCACAAAATCAAGTGAACGTCACCATCACACTAAATCACACTCACACTTGATGTGAGTGTGATTTTAGTGTGATTGTGATTTTTAGTGTGAGAGTGATTTTAAGTGTGAGTGTGATTTTAGTGTGATGTGAGTGTGATTATCACAGTCAGTGTTTGGACCTCGTACTCGTACTTCGTACACCGTACTCGTACTCGTGACTACGAGTACGAAGTACGAGAAGAAATCTTAGAGGTACGAAGTACGAGTACGATGTACGAGCTTAAAATTTTTTGGTACGAGGTACGAGTACGAAGTACGAGAAAAAATTTTAGAGGTACGAGGTAACGAACTAAAATACCAATATTTATAAATCACAAATCAAATACTGGCGCTTTAACACTAAGGCCGAATCTTAATGTCTTTTAATGAATAAGACATTGCAAATATTTTTTTTCCAAATTTTCCCTGAATATCTAATTGGTTTTTATACAAAGTACGAGTACGAAGTACGAGCAACAAATTTTGTGTACGAGGTACGAGTACGAAGTACGAGAAGAAATTTCAGAAGTACGAGGTACGAGTACGATGTACGAGCTTAAAAATTTTCATTGTACGATGTACGAGTACGAAGTACGACGGTTAAAATTAGTGGTACGAAGTACGAGTACGACCCTTTTCTGAAAGTCCACACACTGATCACAGTGAGACATGTGAGTGTGATTTTTGTCTCACAGTGTGATTCTTCATCTCAGTGTGGGATTTTTTCACCCTCGTATGAACTTACACTCTTTTCTTTATAAGTTTGGAAACTGTAGCTTGCCGTTTCTTTTCATTCCGGAATTATTTTTATCGTTGACGTAGAACCGTTCAGATGGCTGCTTTCAGTTCACTAGGATCTCAAAATTCTTATGCGAAGAAGCGCCGACGCAATGAAATATGGGACAAATTTTTCGAAGAAGAAGACTCTACTGGCGAAATCAAGTGGAAGTACAGTCAGTGTCAAGGGGTGAGCTATTTTTGCCGAATTTTTGCTGAGGTTTACACTTTACAGCGAACTCAGCAAACCATCAAACATCTGTGTCAAGACATTGGAATTGAAACACAATGGTAAGCAGCTAGCAAAAAAGGTTGGATCGACACTTCCGGAGGACCATCTGACACAAAGACAAGGGTGCTTCGCTATCGTAAAAAATCGGTCAATTCCGGTTTTTCATTTTCAGAAGCTACGTGTGCAAAGGGCATTTTCTGACGTTCTGTCTATCCCTTGTATGTCACTCAATCAGCACGACTGCGTGGAATTAGCCTTGAGAGCCCAAATGAGAAGATTATTCAGCGGTTCTCTTTGACATGTGATATATGGTCTAATGAAGGTTTGAACAGCTCTTATTTGGTTGTAAAAACAAGCTTAAAAGACCGTATTGAAGTGTTTTTTTTGTCAGGGGGGACAATACATTACTGTGATGAATCAGCTTCGCTGCAGTGTGTCTTTTTAGGTTTATGCAAGTTGTTGAGCCCACATACAGGCGACTCAGTACGGTCTGCTGACTGAAAAGCTTCCAGATAAATACAGAATTCCCTTCCGCATAATTTTCAGGTAGTCACAGATGGTGAGAGCAGCATGGTCAAGGCATTTAAAGATGTGGCATCAGATGCTAAAATGGATCGATTTCTTTTTTCAAATTTTTATTTTTCAGTTGATGTTTACTTGCAGTGGCTGTCAGAACAAGAAGAGAACGATAGTTTCGATGAAAAAGAGCAACTTAGTGACGCTGACCTTACACTCGAGCTTTCATTCAGTTAGTTCTTTTCCATTACGTTGCATGTCATTACTGGTATAGCTCTTCAGGTCTGCGTTTCCATTGCGAGTAGGATGTTTTGCTCACGGCTTGCAGTTGGTTATTATGCAGATGTTTAAAGACTGTGTTGGATCACATGCCG
>SADC01000969.1:0-74647 GCA_004194705.1 Ditylenchus dipsaci
CTCCGCCATTGAAAAGCTCTTGAATGAGCACAAACTTGCTAACAAAAAGTTTCACTAAATAAAGTTATTCCTTGTGACCAAATGGGTACTCATGCTTTCCGCCAAACACCCAACTTTGACTTCAACCTCTAAATTTCGACTTTGATAATCAATACTCAATCTAACAATAAAGGTTAAATCTACATTAAAAGAGCTTTCGAATGAGTATAAAGTAGAGATGAAGAAACGGGACCAGGGGATTTCAGGACAGGATTTTATGGTCTGTCCAAGACCAGGATCAGGACCAGGATTAGAAATTTTAAAAACCAGGATCCTGGTCGGGATCCTGGTCCAAAACCAGGATTTTCGTTAAATTCCAGAAATCCGGTTTAAACTGTCAGCAAAATTTTTATTGACATTTTTCTACATTAATTACATCCAGTAAACAATGAGAAACTTAATGCCCAGAAATTGCAGAAACCAAACTTTAGAATAACAGATTGTATTCCCAAATGAATGAATGAAAATACCCGAGTGAAAAAATGCAAAGGTAATTTCGATCAAAATTCGTTTCAATATGATTTCGAAAAAATACCATTTACCGTATTTACTGTATTAACTACCCACCCTAATAACTCCCACCACCCTCTAATAAGTTCCCACCCTACGGACCTTATATCTCAGCCTAGAGCGAACATTTCGCAAATCCGTTTTTTTGCGTTTTTAGTTGCCGCGAATTTACCTGATTACACTTTCAGATTTTGGATGAGCACCCAAAAATCTCAAAGTCGACCTCAAAATTTTTCGATTTTTTAGAGGTTGAAAAAATAACTCCCATGGGGACTTAATACAGTAAATACGGTAATTCAAAATTGTGTCTGAAAACGGCTAAATTTAAAACGGGGTCCTCTACTCGAGACTGAATGCCCCAGATGGGGTCGAACCAGTAACCTTGGTAATGAGTATATGAACTTCTACACCACTTAACACTTAAAATTATGATAATATTATTGATAATAATAATATTGAAAATTGCTGCACCCCCTTTTTAAAGTTTATTTCTCATCACTTTATAGCTTAAGAAAAGGCCTATTCCTGATATATTTTTTTGTCACAATATTGGATTGGATCAATTCAGTACGGAGCGAATTTCGACGATCTTAAAAGCTGAAATAGGTTCTTTTTTATTCAAATGCTCATAGTCCTGATATAAATAGTGAACACCTCCATTGTTTATACACCATTGAAAAGCTTACTTCCTCAGCTATCCAATGGTCTATAATGAGTTGGGATGTGACTAATAAATGACCCTCGTGCAAAAAAAATGCGCTAGACAACCACGCATTCAGGACCTCCCTGAGTACCCAACTTCCGAGGTCCATATTTTGAAAATGAACTATGTACGCACCAAATCTGATGGCACCATCGTGTTCAGCGTATTTTAAATAAGGTATGCAGTCAAAAATATCTACTCCCAAATTTTAAACTTTCCTACTCAAGGTCTAGTCTCTCAGAATGTGACTTTTTGAGAGCATATAAATCCGGTCCCTACTAATTTAGGATTCTTTAGTCAAAATGTCCTACTAAGGATATTTCAGGATTTCTGTCCTAGCAGGATATTTTAGGGGCGAATATGTCGAAACATCCTATTTGCTCCTAATTCAATAAGGAAAAGGATCAATTTCTCATCTCTGACCTCAAGTTGTAATTATTTGGGGCTAACAAGTCAAAACATAAGGTAGTGGAAGTTTACAAAATATAATTGGTAGGGTACCCAATTTTTTCTTTTTTTTTTTTAAAGTTTTAAGTTGCTTTTTTTGCTTTTTGATCCTCCTTTGATGTTTCTTATAGCTTCTGTGATGTTTTGACCAAAAACAGTCAAGAAAAAAATGAAACAGTCAGAGGGTGGAATCGAACCATTGGTGAAAAAAATTCACCCCATTAACTTACCTACTGCACCATACATGCCACTAATGCGAAACGGCTATGTGTAGTATGTAATATATAAATTCGAGCTCGGAGTTTTTCAGCATACTTTTGGGTATTTCTGCTGGTCTCCTAACGGATTAAAAATCGGGCGGTCAACTAATTATCAAAATTTTCAGTCATATGACCTATGCTTAGAAACTTTTGTGCTCATACAGTTAATAGTCATATAATTAACTGTTCGAAGTGTCAAACAGTGACAGAAAGGCCAAAACAATGAATCAGATGAAATCCTGAATAAGAAAAATTGATTAAAAGTGAAAAAAATTTCGGTAACACTTTACTTGCCTCCCCCCCCACGCTGACCCACTTTCGAGGTGAATTTTTAAAAACCGATTGCATATTCGTGTTTCTCGACCCGGATTTTTACGGTAAATGATCATCGGAGTCTGTGAAAGTGAAAAAAAATTTTTGGATTTTGCCTGGTCCCCAAGGTAAAATTTTAGAAAAATTTGAAAAAAAAAAATTTTTAAATTGGCGCCTTTTGAATTTTAAAGGGATTAAGGGCTGTATTGGAAGGGGAAGGGAATAAAAGGGGGCCACTTTTATGGCAGAACAATAGAAAAGTAAATATATGTATTCTTCGACTGCCTCACCATGTTTTTCAACTGGGCCGTGGCAAAAAGGGACTCTATACGCATTTTTTGATCAAGAGTACTTCTCGGAATCATGTCTGAGGTTAAACCGAGAGCTGAAAAAAGGAACAAAAGAGAGAAGATACCTAAGGCCAGAGCGAAGGATGACAGCATCAACAGAGAAGATTACAGTGAGTGCGCAGCACCTATTGTGGCTGTCAAGAAAAAGAATGGTTAAATTTCTCTCGATAATAATTCAATAAAATTGTATTAAATTACTAGCTTTTACTGGTGGTCTGAGAATGTATTGATAGAACGGAGAAAGGCAGTGGCTTCCCAAATTTCCAATCCGGCTCCACATCTTCAGCTCCATCTCCAGATTTTCCTTCTATTCGGCGACGCGTCGATCTGTGCGTTGATAAAATATTCTCCCACGTTTTCTTTAGAAGAGGAACTCAATTTGAAACAACATCAGATATGTCTACAATAATTTGTTTCATACCTCCGAATTGCATGCTTGCATAGGTATCCTGGAAAGATTTATTGATTCCCAGCCACTCGGTTTGTTTCTTGCTCAGGCTAGGGTAGTCAGCGTTAGTCGGATCCCACAGAACAGGCTTCTGCTCCACCAGCTCGATCAGAAATTCTTTGTGGTCGTCCATGACCTCGTGGTTTTGCGTAATTTTCTGTTTGACCATCTTCTATCTTAATAACCAAAATAATATAAGTTTTTCATCAATCCAAACACACATACACATTAATGGGGCCTACAAATAATTTGTTTTATTTTCACAAAAAATGAACACGAATAACACGAGAATCAAAATGATGCAAAAAACATTGCCCCGCGACCTAGTGACCCGCGGTCAAAAACGGGTGCACCGCGACTTTGACCGCAACTAAAAAAGTTTGACCCTCAGGTCAAAAATCTGGCTTGATAAAATTGACCGCCACTTTTGCACCGTGACCTGTGACCCGCGACTCCAAAAATGTGACCGCGGGTCATTTCAAATTTATAAGTAAATTTTGACCCGTGACCCGTGACCCGCGGGAGTATGAATGCAGCTTTCAGGTTTTGGTTGAGCACCCAAAATCTCGAAATCGACCTCAAAATTTTTCGATTTTTTAGAGGTTAAAAAATAACTCCTCATGGGGACTTAATACAGTAAATACGGTATATTTACCAAATTCGACCACCAGGATTGGCCGAAATACCAGGACCAGGACCAGGATTTTTTAATTTGACCAGGACCAGGACCAGGATTTTGTTTTATTTAAAAATTTCGAACAGGACGGACCAGGACCAGGACAGGATCCTGTCCTGTCTTCATCTCTAGTATAAAGTTGCCTAATAACAAATTTCACTGAAAAAAGTTTTTCCTTGTGACTAGGGTTGTCAAACGTTCGAAAATTTCGGACGTTCGATTTGACGAACATTCGAAATTTGAAATTTTCGAACGTTCGATTCGAAGTTTGAGATCGAAAATTTTCGAACGTTCGATTTGAAAATTTTGGTTTTTTTTTGAATTTGAACTTCAAAACGAGCCCAATCCATTTTCGATGCCTTTTTTATAGGGTTGTCGAATCGAGCGCTCGATTTCGAACTTTTCGCTCGAAAGTTCGAAAAATTTCGAATTTCGAACGGATATTTCGAATTTCGAGCGCTCGAAAAAAAATTCGAATTATGCTTTCGAATTTCGGGCGCTCGAAAAAAAATTTCAAATTATGCTTTCGAATTTCGAGCGCTCGAAAAAAATTCGAATTATGCTTTCGAATTTTGAGCGCTTATTTTCGAGTTATAGTTTGGAACTTGCAGCACACAAAAAAGAATGTAATGGTGAATTTTTCTTGTTTTAGAAAAATGCCAAGCGAAATTTGGAAATCGTTTAAGAAAGTTGGTTAAAAGGCTATTTTCACTTGTGGTGAAGAGCTTAGACTGCCAAAGAGTAGATTAACAACTCATCTTTCGGGAAAGGAAAAGTTAGCGAACAAAAAATTTGGACCTTCTGAGGAGAAAAAAGCCAGAGCGATGCTTTTTGCGATCTCAGAGTCTCCAAGCACAACTATGGACAAAGAATGGTAGTTTTTTCCGCCGCTTATTCGTTTGGTGTGGTAAAGCGGTCGTGTGTGGTCGATTAAACATGGTTTCGATTAATTTATTTCTAAAAAATCCATTAATGAGGCGGCGAAGCCGCTGAAAATTTTCGATTTCGAATCGAGCACTCGAAAATTTCGAGCGCTCGACAACCCTACTTTTTTAGGATGCTGCGCATGTTTTGGTCAAATATTTTTCGTGTTTCTAAGTTCTTATTCAAAGTATTTGGTACGAAGTTCGATATACCGTATTTTCTCTATTAAACGCCCCCTCTCAATAAACGCCCCTCTCTAATAAACGCCCCCCTTCAGTGACCTATATCTCAGCCCAAAAAAATAATTTTGCAAATCTGTTTTTTGCGTTTTCTTTATTAGCACGAGTTTACCTAATTCCACTTTTCAGATTTTTGTTGAGCACCCAAAATCTCAAAATCGAAATAATTTTTTTCCGTTTTTTCAAGGGTTAAAAAATAAACGCCCCGGGTCGTTTAATAGAGAAAATTCGGTATTTCGAATCGAACGTTCAATTTGAAGTTCGAATTCGAAAATTTTCGAACGAATTTTCGGTTCGAAGTTCGGGTTTTATAAAATTCCAAACGAACGTTCGGTTCGAAGTCTAACGTTCGAAAAAATCGCGGATATTTCGAACAATGTTCGAAATCGAACGTTCGATTCGACAACCCTACTTGTGACCAAACATGGGGCGACGGTAAATTCGCCTACGGTAACATGATTCCGAGCAAGACTTTTGATCAAAAATGCATTTAGAGACTATTTTTGCCCAGCTCCAGTGACCAAAACGGGGTAGAATGCCTAAATATATGGCTTTATTTATGACTCGAGAGGAGGCTTTGGGTTGACAAACCGATGCTTTAGTCTTCAGAAACCTTCTTGGTAACACGTTTCTGTGCACAATAGTATGACAATCACAACATTATAAATATCGAAATGAAAAAATCAAATTCGAGTTGTAGGCGAATTTACCTGTAGGCGAATCCACTTGTAGGCGAATTTACCTAGAGCCCAAAACATGTACTCAAATGCGTTAAACAAACCCCACCCACCCATGCCTAATATTATATAATATGTCCACTCAAAATAAATTTTGAATTTGAATTCAAAGTTTAACCTTTGCGTCAGGACAACGTGAAAATATTGCAATTTTTCTATCCATAACTATCACTTTCTTGGGGCAAGCATACTACACTTTGATAGGCAAGCACACAAATGATAGGCAAGCACACTACACTTTGATTTTTGATCCATGCTTGTTGTTCGCGATCTACGCTGATGGATCGGGTGCTAGGGTACCCGCTGGTACTAAAACTCTAAAAATGGCTTGAGTATAGAATCCTAGAAAAATAAAAAAGATTTCGGGTCCAAAAAAAGGATTTCCATATCCTAAATAGGATATTTATCCTATTTAGGATATCCTATGTCTTATTTAGGGTACGTCAGGTTTGATCGCCACAAATTTGATCGCCGGCTAATTTTGATCGCCACAAAATTGATCGCCACAAATTTTATCGCTCACAAAATTGATCGCCACAAATTTGATCGCTCACAAATTTGATCGCCAGTCAAATTTGATCGCCAGTCGCATTGATCGCCTGCAGATTTCGATCGCCACAAATTTGATCGCCAGTCAAATTGATCGCCACAAATTTGATCGCCAGTCAAATTGATCGCCACAAATTTGATCGCCACAAATTTGTGATCCACTTCTAGTTGTCTGTTAGGGTTTTGAACTCCTTATTTTCGGCTTACATCTTCAATATTTTTTAACTTTACACCCTTGAGCCATTCTGTACCCCAGATATAAATTTACTTTTAAAGATATAAGTCTCCTAAAAGCAGTACCCACGATAGGAGAATCCAGGAGGAGAGCACCAAGGTGGTGTTAATTAGGGATGGGAGAGTACCCAAGAGGGAGTCATGGGAGAGTACCCAAGAGTAGGGTACTCAGTTATACTCAGGTAGTGTTACTCAGCTGAGGATTATGTATGTGGTCATCCAGGTGGACATCCAACAGACCAGGAGGTACCCATTCCAGGTGTTGGGAATGAGGTGGGTGAAATCCCAACTTTGGTCCTGACAAACCCAATTTACTACACAATCTTAAGTTAGACAAAATGGTTTATCATTTATTTTTAAGAAATTTTTATTTTTATGCTATCCAGGTGGACATCCACCTGGATAAGCCGAAAAATAAAAAATTTGAACAAACCATGCCATCACATAGCAAAAAGCGGTTGTTTTTGATTTTTTAGGTCATCCAGGTGAATATCCACCTGGCCAAGTGGTACCCACCCAAAGTTTCGGGGTTCAGCTGGTATACACTTTTGGTCTTATCAAGCCTTATTACCCAGACGATTTCACATGTGATGGAATGGTTTGTTTTTACTTAAAAAATTTGATTTTTCAGATCATCCAGCTGAATAACTACCTGGACCAGGGGTTATAAAAAGATAAAGAAACGACAAAGACATAAAAGCAAACAATATCGCCGGCGATCAAAATTGAACGTCGATCAATTTTGTGGCGAACAAAATAAGCCGGCGATCAAATTTGTGGCGATCAAATTTGACTGGCGATCAAATGTGTGGCGATCAAATTTGACTGGCGATCAATTTTGTGGCGATCAAATTTGACTGGCGATCAATTTTGTGAGCGATCAAATTTGTGGCGATCAAATTTGGCTGGCGATCAATTTCGTGAGCGATCAAATTTGTGGCGATCAATTTTGTGGCGATCAAAATTAGCCGGCGATCAAATTCGTGGCGATCAAACCTGACGTACCCTTATTTAACATTTTCATACATGATTTTACACAAATCATTTTTATTAACATCTCTTAACTTTCTGGCAATGAAAAAAGTTATTGTTAATCAAGTTCATGATTATCGAGGAAACTTGAGGAAACAAACTAGATACTCTATTTCGAAGGTCTGTGGCGACAAGGGTTAGTGCTGAAAAAGCTCGCTTACTAGAGGAGATTGATGCCGGAATACAAAGCACTTCTCGAGCTATTTTTGCAAGAGTTGGATAAATTTTAAAAGTCATAAATAAAAAATTGTTCATGGCTCGTTCAGTAACCTGCAGTTGGCGTTGAAGTATTTGGCATCGTTAACACACTTTCCGGGTCACTGCCATATCCGGGTTACTGAACGAGCCATTATAAGATCGTGTATATCTTCTCATTTCTCCGCCAAAATTCTAAAGCATCCATATTGACTTCTAGGACTCACTTTTATGTTGTCAGCTAAGTTTCAAACGAGTTGTTATTTTCTACTGGGAAATCAACAAAACAGGGCCGTCTCGTAGTCGGCATAGTCATATCAATGTATTTGTAAGCTAACTGTTCGACTCTTCTCTTGCCCTTTAATTTAAATCTTTTTTCGCAGCTAGTGAATGGTAACTGGTATAGTACCTCATCCATCCTCCAATTATCTACTACTAATGCTATATGTTGACTTTTGACAAGAGGGTCTAAAAACGCGGCCGCGAGGGGCCCTGTGGTATCCATCTCAGCTATTTTTGAGTCTATTGCAAGAAGCGCCGAGGCGCCGGCGCCTTGGCCTTCGCTACTAGCGCCAAAAAAGCTAATCCAAATAAAACCCATTTGGCTTACTAGAGGAAATACGCTATGTTTTCAATGTGAAAAAACCAATTTAACAACATTTATTGATTAAAAAAGATGTTCAATCATAAATTTATTATGCTGTTCAACCATTATGACATCTGTAAAATCAATCAGTAGCTTTTGCTTGAGAAAGGAAGGGAGTGCAGTCCGGCACAGTGTTTTCACGAACACAACTGCTGGGGTCGGTCGGGTCAATCACCATCATTTGATCTAAAAATAAAAGTTAAATATTGTTTTTATATAATAAAAGAATAATTTGATTAATTTGTTTACCATGGTTAGTAGTTACCATGGTTTAAAAATTGGGAAAAATTTGCAGAGTTTCGTCCAAAAGAGTTTATTTACAAAAAGACCAAACAAAGGTTGTTTAGGATCTCTGACTTTATGGTAATTAATTTTTTTGAATAAGATAATTGTGGGGTAATGAAGTAATTGTGGACCAATTTTAGTAATAGCTAAACTAACCACATGTATGGTCCTCGGCCTCATTATCACAGAAGAAAGCTTTCTTGGTGCACTTCTTTGCATCCATCAACTTCCATCCACGCGCACCTCCCGCACAGAAGTTGTCTAAACCAACGTAAAATCAAAGGACGTCGGAGTCAAGTGATTTGTTAATCTCAGTTCCCAAACCCCCATTTTCATATTTTTGTGATAAAGTAAGGATGAAAACCATAGAGATTTGGTTTATCTTGCCCACACTAATTCGATTCCACCGTTAATCCGTTGTCACCTCAATCCAGCCCCTAGTGGTGACAGATTGACGGAGTTAGACTGGACAAACTACGTTTAGCCAGAACCCTCTAAGGTTCATTTCCGCCTATCCGATTTAAAAAAAGGGTGCCGGATAACCGAGTTCCACGGGTCTTCATGATAAAATTAAAAAATTTGGGAAAACGACGTGCGAAATTAGAATTCTCGCGTTAGATTGTAATAGACTGGCGAATAACATTTATCAGAACACTTCAAAATTTGGGGGAAAAAATTTGTCGGACCCTTGGCGGGAACGAACTTTTTGAGGTACCGGATAAGCGAGGTTTGACTGTATCACCTAAACTGTAGATTATCTCACGGGCTACAATTTGGATGTTCATCTGGCTGGGAGTCAGCTGAAAGAATCGAAGGATGCATATGCACTCTTACAAATTAATTAACTATCTATTAATGAGAATATGGTGATCCGGACTGGAAGCCATTGAATTTTTTTTTGAACTATCCCAATAAAATATATTGAACTAGCCTCTGTTACACTCCGGCAAAGCCTCTGGTTTCAAGCAACTAAAAAAGTTGAGATTATGAAAAGTCTGCGTGAGAATTCACAAACCTTTGAGTGGTTCCATCAAAGACAGTTTCGACACCTTTCTGCCAGCAAGATCCAATGCTGGTAGCTCCACCAGCGTGTTTGCAGGTGAAGAAGGCACTGCACTGCTCAATGGATATCTTCTCCTCGCATAGCACCTTAATATTGTCATTCTTAGTCCATATACCGTATATCTTCTATTTATTTTTGTACCCAAACGTGACAAAATAAACTGATTTTAAAATGCTACGAAAGTTTACAAAAATGGCAAGCAGAAAAAGGAAGAAAAAAGCTAGCCATTTAATTCTGCCCCTAATTTCTGAAAAATACACCTAATTTTTTGTGGGCTACACGGTAGTTCTAAATAAAACTTAAAATTAACACAAAAATTAAAAAAGATCTGCCAATTTTCAGAAATCAGCGGGCGGAAAGTGAGTCCGGAAAGCAAAATACAGTCGAACCTTGATAAACGGGCACTCCCAAATGTTCGTTCTCCCGCTGGGTCCGACACTTTTTTTAGAGACAGAAACAAGACAAGATCTTGGCCAAGATTTTGTCTTGTCTTGCCCCAATTTCGACTGAAAATCTTGTCTTGGGATCTTGCTTGGTCATTTCTAGAAATCTTGGTCTTGGTTTTATGGTCAATCTTGTATGCAAAATTTACAAAACACCCGACAACCTATTTTATCGTTTTTTGGGCCCATAGCATACCTGAATTCTGTTTTGTGGCTTTATACAAGGTTAAAAAAATGGCGAGACAGGAAAATTCCATCCCGCTCGCCGTCCCGAAATCCCGCCTGAACATTTTTCAACAATTTCCTGTCCCGGTGACCCGTTTAGAAAAGAATTATTCAAATTTCATTCCGTGTAGTCCCGAAAATGTCAAACTTTCATCTCTAATAAAACGCACGTCAAACAATATAAAAAGCACAAGATCAAGAACAGGGAAACATAGTGCGTAAAAATTATAAAACACTAGCCACAAGTTTTGCTAAAAAAATTGTCACCTGTTACAAACTGTCAAAATTGTCAAAACAGTCAACTTTCGATTTAAAGGGGCATGCCCGCGCGTTTCAAAAAGTTAAGGCGGGGACCAGCAAATTTTTTGGATCGTGCCATTTTTCTCTCGTCTTGCATCAAATCTGATATTAATGACCTTATGCTACTTTTGAAAACTAGGTAGAAAACTTAAAAAATTCAGATGAGAACGCATCTAAAACTTCATCGAGAAAGAAAAAAAGTGCTGGTCCCGCCTTTTCTGCGTGTCGGGCACGGGCATGCCCCTTTAAGAAACCCTCGATTTAACCAACTTTTTTCAATGCCTATCCTGCCAGTGATTAAATAAAATGACTAAGATTAACTCTTGATTTAACAAGACTCTCGGTTTAACGAACATTTTTGCCGGTCTCCAAGGGTTCGTTAAATCGAGAGTTGCCTGTATAAATCTTGGTTTTCGGCCAAGATCTTAGCCAAGATCTTGATTGGCCGTTTTCAAAAACCTTGCTCTTGGTCTTGGTCAAACTTTCAGCTAAAAATCTTGTCTTGGAATCTTGCTTGGTCCCCACTTTCTGTCTCTACTTTTTTTAGCTCGATTTTCAAAGCTTTTTTTTTAAATACTGTTTTGACAGTCCGGTCGCACATATTGCAAGGATTCTAATTTTACCGATCGTTTTTCAGAATCCAAAAACTTTTTTCTCTAAAAACGCAAAACCTCGATAAACGGGCACCCTATTTCTGAAATGGGTGTCCGTTTATCGAGATTTTGCTTTTTAGAGAAAAAAGTTTTTGGATTCTGAAAAACGATCGGCAAAATCGGAATCCTTGCAATATGTGCGACCGGACTGTCAAAACAGTATTAAAAAAAAGCTTTGAAAATCGAGCTAAAAAAGTGTCGGACCCAGCGGGGGAACGAACTTTTGGGGGTGCCCGTTTATCGAGGTTCGACTGTAAAGCTAAAAGCAATTCCGTGGGCATGCAAGTACAGAAGCAACTTAGAGGCAAAAAAATTATGTAGACGAAAATAAAAGTAAATTTTTGACAAAAGAAATTGGACGCTACTGTCATAAACCAGCCCCAAAAATGGTTCTTTTCGGTTATCAGGATTACCGAAAAGAATTGTAAAACGGATTAAGGGGGAGGTAAATGACATTAGCGCCGGAAATTGGAAATAAATCGAGTTTGCCCTCCTTTCGGAGAACAAAGCTTATCTGCAACCGAAAATTTCCGAATAAAAGTCGGAAATGTCGCACGGATGAAAGTTTTGTTAGCCCACTTTTTGACCACGCATCGAGCAGATTTTTCCAGGACCACTTCCTCTCGGTAATGTTTACTGGTCCTAAAAAATCAGCTTAAAAACCATAGCCGTCGCCGACAACGAGAATTTCGGTGCGTTATCGTTTCAGCACTTTTTTCAAATGAAAAAAAAGGACGAAACGTTTCGTCATTTTTTTTCATTCTAAGACTGCCTTGGTCCCCTGTTGTTTTTTCGAAAATTTTTAGATTGTGTCCGAACCACCACAAACCACTCAAAACCACGTCAAACCAGCCAAAACATCCAAAAACGGCCAAAAGCACCCAACACACCCAAAACCAACCAAACCCAACCAAAACCACCCGAAACCATCCAAAACTACTCCGAATAAAAGTTTTGCGGGAATTGAAATTTTTTAGAAATTTTTTAGTGAAATTTTTGGTCGACTACTTGGTTTGGTTGGTTGAGACTGAAAGCTGCCTGAGGACTATTACCTGAGTACCAACACCTGGGGTTTCCCGGTGGCTCGAAGTGTTTGGGTAGTTTTGGGTGAATTTGGGTGAATTTGGGTAGTTTTGGGTAAATTTGGGTGGTTTGGGTGGTTTTGGGTGTTTTAGGTGGTTTGGGGTGATTTTGGTTGTTTGGGTGGTTTTGGGTTTTTTAGGTGGTTTGGGGTGGTTTTGGGTGTTTTGGGTGGTTTGGGCTGGTTTGGGTGTTTTGGGTGGTTTGGGGTGGTTCAGACACAATCTGAAAATTTTGCAAAAAAACAACAGGGGGGACCAAGGCAGTCTTAGAATGAAAAAAAGGACAAAACGTTTCGTCCTTTTTTTCATTTGAAAAAAGTGCTGAAACGTCCCTTCACCAGAATTTCAAATGTTTGAATTCGCGCGGGACAGTTCTCTTTCCACTCGCACTGTACTTTATTGACTCGCTTCGAATGACTCAAAAGAGTACAATGAAAGACGAAAGAGAACTGTTCGCGCGCGAATTCAAATATTTGAAATTCTTGTTGTCGGCGATGGCTATGGTTCTTTAATGCGTGGTTAAAAAGTGGGGTAGCAAAAATTTCGTCCGCGCGACGTTTCCGACTTTTATCCAGAAATGTCCGGTTGCCGTTACTTGTTCATTATTTAAAAACGCTGAGAAAAAAAAAAGAAAGCTGAAAAAAAGCTGAGAACTAAACATTAAAAAAACTTACGATTCCATTAGGACCAGTGGGTGGGGGCTCTGGAATGAGTGGCTTGTCTGACTGCAAATTTTGCTCCTGCTCTTGCTCCAACAAGTCAGGGTTTTGCTGCTGCTGCTGCTGCTGGAGATCTAGCTGCTGGTTGTTGTGTTCAGTCACAATCTCCTTGTTTTTGGAGCTAAGAGGAGTGTCAGTGGAGGTTGGAGTGGCGGAGCTAGTGCTTGTGGGGATGGGAGCACCAGGGTCCTGCGGGCTAGGGGTAGTTGTCAGAGATGGAATCTGAGGTGGTGGGACTTGCACTGGCTGCTCTGCTGGTTTGTTGTATTCCCCGGATTGTGGGCCTCGCTGGTTGTGCACTGGCTCATTGTCGTTGCTGTTGTATTCAGATGGTTGGGGTGGCTGGTTGTAGTCTGGCTTCTCCTCCTGTTCTTGGTTGTAGTTTTCTTCGGGATGGGTGGAGAATAGGCTGGGCTTGGCTCTTCGTAATTGGACGGGATGTCCACTTCACGGCTGTGTTGTTGTTCTACAAATTAGATTGGGTGGTGAGATGGTATGAAAGTGTTTTCTGCAAAAATCGAATAGTTTCTTTGCTCTAATTTCAGGTCTCAAATGGTTTAAATACAGTCGAAAGTCGATATAGTGTACAGGGTGGCGCAAAAAAATGCGGTCACTTAAATTTTTTGCGTAGGTAGGACTGCCCCATCAATTTCCCCAGGAAAATCGATGACAGTAGTTAAGCTAGCTAGGAGCTCTGTGCTTGTGCTCTTCATCACAGCCGGCCGTTATTGTGGAGGTTTCCGAGGGCTTGCCACCCAAAATCGGAAACCCACCGGGCAAGGGTTACGTACGCCAACTGTTTAAAGGTAGCCAAATTTTTTCGCGCCACCCTGTACACCCTGGAGACCGATTTCAGATGTACACTATATCGAGTTTCACACTATATCGAGTTCCGACTGTATCCCTAACTTATAAACCGACCCACTAGATTACCAAATCGCAAGTTGACATTAGTTACATTTTAAAGTACTTTCAAGAATAAGCAAAAAAACCCTGCTTATGTTTCATAAAAAAGATCACCGTGATTTTCGTGACTGTAACCAGGCTTTTGTTCTTCTTGGTAGGCCACTTCTCCTGTAAATATAAAAGTAAATAAAAAGTTAAGCTAATGTACGAAATTTCCTTGCTTTTTTTAAATTTATTTTCTCGGCTTTTGAACTTTGAACAACTTTAAATTTAAAAAGGGTGCGATCTTTAATTATGCCTTAAGCGCTAATAATTGGACCTAACATGATAGGTCTAAAGTGGTCTACCGTGGTTTTCGTGGTTTTGCTGTTCGTCTGCTGAGTAAGGCACTTGCGGTTCAGCTTCCTGGTGGCCATATCCTTCTTCAGCGGAGACATGTTGCGGTTGATGGTCATAGTCTTGTTGTTTATAGTTGTGGGGGTAAGCCTCTTTGCTGGGCTTGTAGTCCACATAGTTCTTCTGGACTGGAACTGCTGGATATTGGTGCTTCTTGTGCTTGTGGCTAGGCAGACTGAAACTGATTTAGTTAAGCCATATTCAAAACTTTCACAATCAATAAAACAAACTTACGGCAATATAACGTCAGTTAGATCCACCTCATAGTCGGTTTGGCACCCTGAAATACATTGTAGGGGTGATATGTAGGGTTGGCAAAGCAATTCTTCATTTTTGACTTTTTTCAGTGGAAAAGTCGGAAATTTCCAATGAGTTTATTTTTTGATAAGCTTTGTTTTGTCTTTAAAAAGCATGCCAAGTATTTTAATTTTATTTGAAAAAATTCTTCAATTTGAAAAAATCGATTTGTCAATGAAAAAAATCGTCGTTCGGCATGATTTATATGGCATGAGGCATGATGTATTTCCCTGAAAGAATTTTTTCTGCAATTTTAAAATTCTATAAAATCAGTTAATATCCCGTAAAAAAGCTGAGATCCAGGACTAAACGCATTAAATTGAATAAATTCTTTTTTCGATATTCAACTAGCCTTACCACATAGTTGACTGGGAAACTGTCCTCCACAGTCACCTTGGTTGGACCATACTGGTGCAGTTCATAGGTTGGCTTGGGCTTGGCATACTCATACTCCACCCTTTGCTGTTGCTGATAGCCATAGTTATTGTCTTTGGCGTGCTGCTCATAGCCATAGTATTCTGGAGCAGGTTGACCATAGCTAGTGTAGTCCTGGTTTGTAGAGTGGGGAGAATAGCTTTTGGGTCTGAATTTGATGCAAAAAGTTATGATTTTCAGATTTAAAGAGGCATGCCCGCGTGTTTTTTTCAATTTAAGGCGGGGCCAGAACTTTTTTTGAACCGTTATATTTTTCACCCGTTATGCATCAAATCTAATATTGAGGACCTTATGCTACTTTTAAAAACTAGGCAGAAAACTTTAAAAATCGGGATGAGAACGCATGTTAAAGATGTTCGAGAAAGAAAAAAGTTGCTGGTCCCTGCCTTTTCTCCGTGTCGCGCACGGGCACGCCCCTTAAAGTTAGACAAGTAACCCACTGTGCATCATATCCGCCTTGGCTGGCATATCCATAGTTGTTTTGGACGGGCTGCTCATATCCATAGGTATTGTAGGCTGGCCCTTGGGGTGGGTAGTTGGTATACTGCTGTTTAAGTCTGAAAGTATTAGGTTCTCTAGAAAATGTTGTCATTCCACAATTTTCAAAAATCAGCTTGGAAGATGGTCAGAGACCCAGGGGAATGGCACTTTTTGGCTCAGCTATACCCATTTTACCACAGACTGGGTGAAGTTTACCAAAATTAAGGCAGAGTGGGACGGGACTCCGGAACTCATCCCGTCTTGTCATCATCTCTAGTCATCCTAATGTTTTTGACTTTTAAGCTAGAATAGCTGGGCATTTTTATAGCTCTAGAAAAATTACGAATTTAAAAAAAAATGAGTAAAAAGCTGCTTTTTGCAACAAAAAAAAAACCAAAAAATTGTCGTAAACAGGACTGATTCTTAAAAACTGGCAAAATGACAACATTTTTCAATAAGCCTAATGTCATAAAGCACAATTATACCCTTTGTAGCTACCATAACCTCTGGGATGGTAGTCACTGTTGTCGTAACACTCCTTGGGTTTTCCATAGCTTTTGACTGGCTGGTAGCCATAGTTGTTTGGCTGGTAGTTGTACTGCTGCTGGTTCACATAGCCTAAACATATATTTTTGAAAAAGGGGTAATCAAATCTTTTCTACAACCTGCATCAGCCATAAAGCAAAATAGGGCAAGCTTGAATGCCAGCAGTAGCCTCCACATTCTAAATGGTCAGCCTGGAAGCTATTGCCCAATTGGCGTTGAAGAAGAAAGAGAAAATGAAAATCACTAGCAAATCCAACAACCAGCTAACACAAACAAAGAATGAAAGCTGCCGAAGGGAGGACTTCCGCACAAAGATTATTCACGCCCCCATACTTGCTGGCTGATTTTGCATTGAGCCTAGGAAGGGGATTGATCAATGCATAGATAAGGCCGACATCCCTGGGATGGTGGTGTAAAAACGAAGGGGAGGGGTTGGCGATTAAAAGTGAATTCCAGAGACAGGAAATGAAGAATTATTATTACGATGTATATTATTTCATATGTGAAAAATAGATTTATTAATTTTGCTGCAAAAACAAGCAAACAGACAACAACATTAGAGTTTTCGGGAGCTAATTTGATTTTTGATGCACAACTGAGCCCAAACTAGCATAGGAGAATAGAGTCATTGAAGCTAGAGCGATAGCAAAGGCAGCTTTGGCACCAATAAGACTCCAGGAACGAAGAAGAACTTTGAAGTAAAACATTCTGCAAGAATTTTTTTAAAATTTTTTTCATAAGATAAATTTTAACTAGAGGGTGTCTCAAAAGTATTGGGTATCTTTCGAAATTGACGCAAAAGTTCTATAAATCGATTTTTTATTTGTAAAGCTTATTATATTTATTCCTTTGCCATGTTTTTCATAGAAAATAATATTCGTAGTGTATTTGGCACCAGGGCCCAAATTTGGGAGGGGCGAAAATTGAGCGTCGGAAAATTGCGAGCCAAATTTCTTCTATTCGTCAAAAAGGCTAAAATTTAAATAATTTTTCAAAAAGTGATAACATCAAGGGAGGACTTCCGCACAAAAATTAACTTTATTGTTTTTCTTCTCTTTTTTGTTTCTCTCTATACCTATTTAAATAATACAGCAGCCTTGTTCACGCTTTGGCTTCGCTCTTATCACTAGGAGGTTGATATATCCCAGGTTAGTTGAGTAGAGCTATACATGGGCTCGAAGCCCAACATTCCTCTGTTGAAATTTGATAACAGTCAAACCTCGATTTAATGACCCCCAAATCAAGTTTGTCCCCACCTAGGGTCCGACACTTTTTAAAGCTGATTAGTTCTGTTTCCAAAGTCTGGTCACAAATATCGCAAATATTGATTTTGCCGATCGTTTTTCAGAAGCCTAAAGTCTGGATATTTTCGTTCACGAAGTGGATATAGTTAGCCCTGAAATGTAAGAGCAACCAAGCAGGAGATGTTCTCAGTCAGGCTTTTTTTTAAAGCAAAAACTTTAGATTTTTGAAAAACGATCGGCAAAATCGAAATCCTTGCGATATTTGCGACCAGATTGTCAAAACAGAACTAGCAAAGCGCTTTTAAAATCAGCTTAAAAAGTGTCGGACCCTAGGTGGAGACAAACTTGAGGTGGGGATTGAGGTGGAAATCGAGGTTGGACTGTATTTGTGTTAAATGCGGATTCATATACGTATTGCGTTTGTCGATGCCTCAAATTTTGATTGCATGTGGTCTTGGTCAAGATCCACTCTCAATGGTCTTGATATATTTACACTAGTCCAGATCTACCCTCAGTGCTTTTGATCTACCGCAATGATTCTAGTCCAGTCCAAAAAAATTTGGGTTATTAAACCACATGAATTTCAGATATGTTGAAGAACTCCGTGAGTTACATAACATATCTAAAATTTGGACGTTTTAGTCACCAAAAACATTTTCCGGTTTCAGACACCCAAATAAACCAAGACGACATCCGCTTAGTTGGAGAATGTCATTGAATATACATTTACCAAAAAAAAATAATTGGTTACATACATAATGATGATGTGGGAATCAGCCAGCCACGTGAAGTTTATATTTAAAAAAAAATTCAATGTCTAGATATCCACGTTCACGAAGTTGATATAAATAGCCCCGAAACCCAAGAGCTACCAAGAAGGAGATGTTGTCACTCTTTTTGGTTGCTTCATCCTCGTCGGTCACAACTCTTTGCAAGTTGCACCTAGCAATCCTCGATCGTAAGTGCGAAGAAAAAGGACTGGTATTTATAGGGGACATAATTTTAAACTACTGGTTTGACTTCAAAAAATTGTTGAAAATTTGATTTACAAAGATTACGGTCCGAGAGGATTTTGTCCCCAGAGGATTTTGTCCCCAAGAGGACTTTGGCGCGAGAGGATTTTGTCCGTGTCTGATAACACCATTAGATAGCTCTGACATTATAGTTTTTAAAGAGGTATCATGTGTTAAAACGTGTTGTCAAAACGTGGCACGAAAAGTTAAAAGTATGAAATAAATCATTATTTCCTGATTTGTTCCATGCTTTCAGTTTTTCCTGCCACATTTTGAGAACAGGTTTCAAAAAATGATACCTCCAAAGAAACTAGGATGGCAAGGTTATCTGACCGTGTTATCAGTTTTTGAAAATTATTTAAATTTTTGCCTCCTTGACTAAAAGAAAATTTGACTAGCAATTTTCGCCCCTCCGAAATTCGAGGGGGATAATCAAAAAGTAGGTTTCGAACTAATGCCAAATACATGATTTAAAAAAGCCAAGTTTTAAGAACCTATCGTTTTTAAAGTAAACTTATTTTCAAAATAAAAACTCACTGGTAAACAACATCATGAAAGACGCAAAGCACCAGCAAAAGTCCAACCATCCGTTTTGTGTTCTTAGCCATATCAATGCGGTTAAAAAGCCAGACGAGAGTGGCCATGGACATGTAGAACACTAGGTCCACGTTGGATTCCATAGCGGTTTGGATGTACCGCCAATGAAAACCTGTGGTTCTTGACCCAACAAAAAGTCCCACAAAATAGCTGGCTAAGCTGTGTGCTCCTGCCCACCCTAGAATTTGTTTGGTTGATATGGTAGTGCTTGTTTTTGAAGAACATTTTACCTAGACCAGCAGCCAAAAATCTGATCTCGCCTTTTCCTGAGATGAAATATGAGATTGCCAAATGAAGACCCAACACATCAACTACATCAACGCTGTTCTTGACCAGCTCCTAAAAACCATCATTACATGATACCATTTTTCTCATATCTGAGCTGAGATGAGCCCATTCTAGTAGATGATAATAAACCCTTCTTGCGAAAAATGGCCTGATTTGGTAGGAATTTGGCACAAATGTGGTTTGATTTTGCTGACGTTGTTCTCTGTATTATTAAAGGGTGTTTCAAATTTTTCTCACACTTTTAAACGGTCATAACTTTTTTTAACAGACCGAATTTGTTATTTCTGTAAACGCAAATCGGCTTACCTTTTGATGGCAATTTTTTGGTATATAAAGTCAAAAACACGATTTTTGATTGGTCCTCATTGTGGTTTGGGCCTTACCCAGCCAAAAGCCATCCGTAGACCAGGACCCAAACCACAGGGGGACCAAGCAAAAATAGTGTTTTTGACTTTATATACCAAACAATTTTTATTAATAGCTGAGCCGATCTGCGTTTACAGAAATGAAAGATGCGGTATGTGAAAAAAGTTATGACCGTTTAAAAGTGTCAGAAAAATTTGAAACACTCTGTACTATGTCGTTTTCAAGGACCTATCTCTCAGTCTGGAATCAACATTTTGCAAATTTGCTTTTTGCGTTTTCTTAACTGCTACAATCTCTACCGATTCCACTTTTTAGATTTTGATTGGGCCTCCGAAAATCTCGAAATCAACCCAAATTTTTTTCTGATTTTTGAGAGGTTAAACAATAAACGGGCCAGGCTGATTAATAGAGCATATACGGTATCATCAATTTAAAGTTGCCATTTTTTCCGAACAATCCTTTACACGAAACTTGAAGCTTTTACCCACAGCATACAGTCAACTTACTGAAATCAAATTAAATCCTTCCGCTTCCACATCCCCGCTAACAGCGCTTGTTGGAAAGAAAGTAGCCAGGGTCATCATTTTTAGAAATTGAGTAACAAAGTAGACCAACGCCGCCTTAAAACTATAAATTTAGACGAATTCTCAAAAGAAAATTGGACCCTGTTTTAATTATGGGTGCCTTTTTTTGCCTTTGTCCCCCAGTTCTTTTTTTAACGTTTTTTATTCAGGATAACAATAACATTTTCTTATTTCTGCGACTCTTACTACAAGCTGATTGCCTACCATGATTTTGGTCTATTTTTTTAGAAAAACAGTAAACATAAATAAAAAAACGTAAAAAAACCATCAGGGGGGGCCAAGGCAAAAAAGGCACCTATAAGTAAAACAATGCCGAAAATTAGGCGTAACTTACATTTGCACATTTCCACCAACTGCTGTATTCAGACAGACTCGAATATTTGTAGGCAATCAAATAAGGCGCATATGCCAAAATAACGCAGTTGCCGAAGTGGAATAATGTCATTTTAACTTGCAAGCTAAAATTTTGTCAAAGAATTTGCATATAAATTTGAGGTATTATATATTTAAGCAAATTCTGCGCCAACGATTGCAGAAACCACCGGTTCAAATATAATTTTTCATTTCTTTTAGTATAGCTAAAAAGTCTTTTAACAACTCGCCGATGCCATAGACCGCCTGCTCTATTTTCGCCTCCCTCTGTCCAACATGACTTACAAGGAGCAATAGGCACCTATGGGCCCTGAATTTAAATTGGGCTTGGAACACAAAAAAATCACTCAAAATCCAGCCTAAAATCTACCATGTCCAATTCGGAGTGCAGCAAAAAATTTTTTTTGAAGCAAGTTCAATAAAACATATTTGTGCTTAAAATAGAGCTAAGATGTTGTACTTGAGGGTTCCGAGGAGATAGCCGATATGAGTTTGCAAAAATTGGCAGAAAATTGGGCTGTAAAACAATAACTTCAGAAATAGCGTGAACCCCCGTCCCAAATACCATAAAGAGATTTAGAGTAGGGCTGCTGTGCTGCAGTATACCGCTGCCGCAAGCACCGCATTACCGCGAAAAATTCTTACCAATAGAGCCCCCTCAACTTTGAGGGTCTGTATTTCGAGGCAAAGTGAATTTTTTTGTTCTTAACATTCTTAACTCCTGGTCTCAAACTGACGCCATTTTCATTTTACATGCATTTTTTGTCGCATAGATTTGTGTGCTTTATTTTCCATTCATTATAAAATTGATTTTCAGCCAATATAAAGACATTTGAATTTACATATCAGTATTGAGCTGTTTAAACAAATTAGACTTTAAATTATCCGACGATTGCCTTCTTTTTCTGCTGACTACCTTTTCCAAGCAATGCACCATAACTTGACCACTGACCAAAGCAAACGCCTCAAATAATTTATTTTGTAATAGTTGAAGCTTTTTTAAGCTCACCATAAAAGAGTTGGTTGATCTTTTGTCCTCTTCACCATTTCTCCATATAGCTGTGGCTAGGATTTTTGAGCGGTATTCCTTGACAAAATTGATTGAATCGGACACACTTGCACTACTACCATCTTCACCTTCCACATCCCAGATGAGCAACTGTTCAGTATCGTGGATGGTGTACAACACTTGGGAAGCACTAAAAATATATTCAATCACCATTTAAACAAATGCAAAAATAGAAACCTTTGAGACCACTCCAAACTAGTGACTGGAAGACCCCGACAGCTTCCAGATACATTAGAGCTAATAGCTGCAGGGGATAGCACTCGAAGAGGTTGACTGTGGGAGAGATGGAAGAGAAAAATGTTGGATGAATAGGAGCTTGCCTGCAAACTCAACACATTAATTTTTTGGCTGAATCAGTTACACACTCGGCTGACCACATATAGTAATGACTTGGCTCAATCAATTTGTTGGTTACGCGGGATTTTCAGGATTCGGGCAATTTTGGATAAAAATTTGGGCGCTAGTGGAGAATCGGCTCCTATTTTTTTCGTTAAAGGACCGTGGTTTTTGCGCGCAGTGGAATGTGCAAAATTTGAATTGGCGGGGACACTTCTCTTTCGTCTATCAGTGTACTCTTTCGAGTCGTTTCTAATGACTCGAAAGAGTACAACATTAGAGGATAGAGAATTGTCCCCCGCCAATTCAAATTTTGCACATGCCACTGCGCGCGAAAACCATGGTACTTTATGGCTCATTTATAAACGTTGTCGTTGTCGTCGTCGTTGTCGTTGGAATATTTTTTTATAAAACCCTTTGTTTCGCCAACGACGACGACAACGACAACGTTTATAAATGAGCCATTGAAAAATCAACAGGGGGACCAAGGCGAAAGTGGGAGCCGATTCCCCACTATTGCCAAAATTTGGTGATATGGGTGTCTCAACCAGTGGGGCACCATACCGCAGTTTTGGGTAAAGCTCAACCCTAATAGCAATTCGAAATATAGTGGACTCTCACTTTATTTTACACCCGATTTCATGTACAACTCGATATAGTGTGCACCTGGACCTAATTTATTTGGCCAATGATTAAGTAAAGAGTGCAATAAATTTTTCTAACACTTTACTTTCTCTCTATTTTTTGAAAAATATATTTTTACAGATTGACTCAGTTTGCTCTAACATTTTTAAATGTGAAAAATGAAAAATAATGTGAAAAACACAATTTTCGCTTGGTCTCCTTGTGGTTTTGGTCTTGCACATCCAGAGACCAAGACCAAAACCACAGGGAGGACCAAGCAAAAAAAGTTTTTCACATTATATTTAAAAAAAAATGCTAGAGCAAACTGAGTCGACCTGTGAAAATATATTTTCAAAAAACGGCCTAGAAATAAAGTTACCACAATTTTTGAAACACCCTGTAAAATGACTGCAATAAGCACTCGATTTAGTGTACACTTCCGCCGGCCCTCAGGGTTTACACTATATCAAGTGTCCACTGCAATTATCAATAATTAGACAAGGACATTACTGCCGCATCTCAGGCTGCTCTACTCATATTGGAAATAACTACATGGGGTCAGTAGAGCGTTAAAAAGTGTATACCGCAAACACTTCAGGCTCAAATGGTGAGAAGCGGATACAAGTCACTTCAGTGAGCATATCTGCAAATATAGCAGTAGTACTCTTTTAGAAAATATATTTCGTCAGTAACCTTTGTCCGTAGAAAAAACACGTGGTCCACTGGCACCAGATTGACCTCTGATTTTCTTTACCTTCAAAATGTTTCCTTTGGTAGTGCCAACCAGAAAATGTAGATGGTCGTGTGGAACAGGCTCAACACAACTAATAGTTGGAGCACCAAAAGATTTTAGCAGACTAAAAATACAAATTTGGATTGAGAAACGGCAAACAAATGGCTAAAACACACCTATTGTGAGGAACTGAGGAAAAACAATTGAGAGTAGATATTCTGGTCAGCTTTAGTTTGGCTTCTGGAGCCATTCCCAAGTCTTGCTCAAACGGCTTATTGATGCCATAATTGTCTAGGGTAGCCCATACAGTCAAAGTTCCCGCTTCATTGACTGTCACTACTTGTTGGGAGGATGATGAAGAGGAAGAACTGTAATTTTGCATTTTTAGATTCAAAAATAAATTAAAAATCTTGGCGGAAAAGTAAAAAAAAGATAATGACTTTGGATAACGGAATATTGGATTCTATCGGATTCTCCGATAGAATTTTGGGTGAGGTCACTTTAAAAAATGAGGTATAAAACCTATTAGAAATAAAATCTTATTCCATAGTTAGTATTACAAGTAATGCTAAATCGGATGAAAACTACCAGCTCTGAGCCCAGATAAAAATGCCTTTTGAATTTTTTCATTGCAATATTCCCAAATATAAAATCCCAAAAAATAGACAGGTTAGTAAAGTATAGATATTTGTATGGTTGTCGGCTCGGTGCGCCGATTTCGGCTTTTCAAGCCGAAAAGCCGAAAATTTTCGGCTTTCGGCTCGGCGCGCCGAAAATTTTCGGTTTAAGCCGAATTTCGGCGCGCCGAGCCGAAAATTTCGGCGCCCCGACAACCCTAGATATTTGAGTGTTTATTGGAGAAAAGTGACCTGATAGTTATGAATCTATTTCTTACAAAAAAAGCGCGAGCTTATTTTTTACTCGCTCAGTAGATTTCGGTCTCACTGGATAGCTGATATGCAATTTTGACCTTAGTAGCGAATACCACCCCCCCCGACGATTTTCACCTTTTTTACTTCAGTAAAAAGTAAACAGATTTATGACTCAGACCCCGGAAAATGTGCGTAAACTCTTTATTAGTCACAACTTCCGTACGCTGGCCTACCCTCAAGCCTAAGGGCTAAGCCTAAACTTGTTGTTTGCAAGGGTAGTTACAGCAATTTTTAAAGGTCGGATGCTTGGGGGGGGGGGGGGTATTCGCTACTAGCGCTGCAATTTTCAATTCAAACACATTTAGATCCAGAGTTTAGCCACAAAGTTTAGATAAACAAGCCAGTAAAGTATTAAAAACCTTGAAAATTAAAAATTTGCTCCCTGTGGCTTTTCAATACTTTACTAGCTATTTTATCCAAAATTTTTTGACTGTGGGCTTGAAATTTCAAGTTTGATTAAAAGTCGTATATTTGCTACCTAATGAGACCTAATTCTTCCGGCAAAGTGAAAATTTGTTAGTTAACATAATTATTTTAAATAACTAGGGTTGTCGACTTTCGACTTTTAAGTCGAAAGGTCGAAATTTTTTTAAGGCAGATTTTTTTTACCGGAGTGTAAATCTGATTTTACAATGTATACCCAACTTTTAATTCTGAGTATATGTTGTAAAATCAGATTTTCGCTCCGAGGCCAAAAATCGACCTTAAATAAATATCGACCTTTCGACTTAAAAGTCGAAAGTCGACAACCCTATAAATAACACTTTTTAACGCTACCCGTTTTTAGCCTTCCCACGCCTCCAAAAATTATCTCTAAAAATTATTTGGGGCTGGGGTGCGGTGTTGGTTAAAACAGAGTAGCGCCCACTTTATATTTCCTAATTTCCTACTTTGCAGAAGTTTGTGTGGAAGAAGATGCAGTAATAGCAACCATCGGTGACTCCATGCGTCTAAGACGATCTTTTTCGAGCACAGCATAGGAAGTGTCATAAGCAGGTGTTCTTAGCGCAATTCCTCCATCATTACCAGTGCTTTGGTTCCATACCAGCCTTGAGTTGTGCAAGGCTTCTGGTTCACGTAAGTCCCAGGCTACACAACTTCCGTCTTTCTGAAAACCCGAAACCAAAGTTGAGAAAATCTAAATGGAAACTGACCAATCCAGCGAAAATAGCCGTGTTTCCATCACTGGAGTAGCAACAACAAGTTACTTCATTTTCACAATGGAAAATCCTAGAAACAAATTTATTTATTTTTCAGTGCATTTTTCTCGTCTAGATTGAACCTTTACCTGGCTGGACTAACAGGCTGCTCCAAGTCGCATTCTAGCAATAAGCTCTTTTTATTTAACAGTGGATTGGGAGAATTGGGGATGTAGATGGCGTATAAAATGTTGTGCCCTCTGCTTGGACTTCTAGTGACGCAACTTGTTCGGCACTCTTAACACAGAAAATATCAAATTATGGCTGTAACTTATTGTATTTATTCTAATAGAGTGTTTGTTTCTAATAGAACAGCCGTCTTCAATAGAGCGACCTCCCTCGAGGATAAAACTAGGAGGTTAAACCAAGTTTTATTGCATTTTTATCACAAATTCAAAAAAAAGTTGAGTTTGAAAATAGAGCGACCGCCGTTGGCTCTATTAGAATAAATACGGTAAGTGCCCCTATAAAATGAATTTTTAGGCTAATTTTGAACGACTATCAGTTCGTGACCATTTTGATTCGTGACTATCGATTCGTGACCGTATCGATTCGTGACTATCGATTCGTGACCATATCGATTCGTGACTATCGGTTCGTGACCATATGTAATTTCCGCATAATTGCATTCCTTTTTGCTTTCCAGTGAGCTATCAAACTGATAATGTTGGTATTAAAAATGCACAATTTTTTAGTAATGTCAAATATTTCGAAAAAATGGGGAATTTCTTGGGGTTGGATGATGGCCACATGGCGGAATATAATCGGCCATTTGCCCAAGCCTAGAATTATGAAAATTTTACTTCATTTGAATACCGAAATTACTGCATACAGTCGAAGTTCCTCATCCACTGTCTAGGCTGTATCCGATTCGGTGGTGAAGCCATCACTTTGATAATCGGTCACTCTCACTGAGATTACCCCAGGGAAAGGTCGTTTGGTAATTTTTTATTGTTAAAAATACTTATATTTTGGTAGGATTGTTTCAAATTAGCCCATAACTTAGTTTTCAGACGTTAAAAAGATGAAGAAAACTACCTTTAACTATAGTCTCCACGGAGAAAGTGGTGTACCTTGAGCTCAACATGATATTTGAATTATGCTGCATGTGCAATTGGAACGGCTCTTCTGATCTCTCAGCATTTAGCAAATTGACTAATAACTTAAATTAGTGCTTATAAACACAAATAAAGTATCCAAACTCAAAGCCCAACCTCTCCAGCAATTGAAACAAATTTAGTGAGTCTTTGAAGTTGGCCTTCGCTCTGCTTGGAACTGGACTGAATTGGGGCTAGTACATTTGTATGCTCTTCCAAAGCCGCATCAGTCTCACTTGCAGCTGGGGAAAAAGACGTGAAATGAGCTGGGTGTTGAGTGACTGCATTGGAAGTGTCGGGCAAATCAGTTTGGCAGCCCATCGGCACATTGTCTTCACCTGTTTGAGTGCTAGTCTGAAAGAAATAAGATGTCATGAGGTTCAATCTGCACACCGTGATAAATAACATATTGAAAACAAAAAATCAGCCAACTACACGCAAAAAAGTGATATTAGGGGCCATTCAGTGGCAATGAGCACTCTAATGAATCATTGACAAATGAGATGGGTGCATCAAATTATTCAGGACGGGTGTCAGCTGATTCAATCAAGTTGCAGTGGGCGCGTGTAAGCTGACAAAGTTGGTCGAACAAATGTGTCTGGGATAAGAGAAAGTCCCCGAAAGATGATGACGTTTATGCCTCGTCGGAATATTCAAATTTTTGCCCGTTTGCTCACTTCAGTTACAGCCAGAAAAAGTACTCAAGCGTCCGGGTTGAAAAATACCACCGCATGCACTTTTTTTTAACAAAAAAATTAACTTGCCTGTATTAGTTGAGCATTGGCACCAGAAAGCTGCTGGAAGTAGTCATAGTACTGACTGGACTTCAACTTAGCCAACTGCTGTTGCTCAGTATCCACTCTGTTATGATTGGTGTATGTATTCATGCTCTCCTCGCCAGTCACTGAAGAATCTATATCGGCATCATAGGTGTTGGCTGGAGACTGCACAAAGCTGAACTTGCGTTGTGCAGACATGGCTCTTTGAGATCTGGTTGTTGTTGACTGTAATAAAAGAGCAAAATTGATCAGCAATTTTTCTTTCTTTTAACTTTAAAAATAGAAGGATTTCATATTCATAACCATTTATGACCTAAATTTTGAAGCTTTTGATTAAAAATTTGAATTTTTGAATTTTTTTTGTTTCGTTGACGTTAGGTACTTTTTTCCCCAAATCTCTTCTTTAAAAAACCTCATAAAAAGCACCCAAATATTAGTCACGGTCCAAGATAACCCCGGGAAAAATGCGTAAGGTATTTATTAGTCTGTCCTAAAATACGCTGGCCTACCCGGCTGCATGACAATTGCGCAAAACGACAATTGCGCAACGTATCAATTGCGCAAACGACAATTGCGCAAAACGACAATTGCGCAATCGACAATTGCGCAAATTGACTTATATTATATTTATATTATATTATAGTTTAATTTATTAAATATTAATCAATGTGCAACTGTCGTTTGCGCAATTGTCGTTTTGCGCAATTGTCATGCAGCCTTTCAATTCGCGCCTTTTTTATGGACAAAACGGAAAATGCCACGTTTTTGCGAAAAAGTGCCAAGGTTTTCGAAAATCTGCCAAGTTTATATGAAAATTCTGTAGATCATAGACTAAGTCGGCATATTTCAGCGACCGAATGATAGAGCATCCATTTGTTGCTGTTTCAGCTTAAAAAATACGCTTTAAAATACGCTATATAGCAGGGTATATGCAGAAGTGAGCACATTTTACTAAAACTGGGCAAATTTTCACAAAAATTTGGCAGATTTTCGAAAAACTTGGCACTTTTTCGCCAAAACTTGGCATTTTTTACGTATCGTACTTTTTCATTTGAGTTTTTTTCTGTTTGGACCACATGTTTGAGCTCGTCCTAACTTGCGCTGGCCTACCCTACGCCTAAGGCATCGCCTAAAGAACAAAAAAAAAAGAGAAAAAATATGCAGCGAACAATCAAAAATGTATAAAATTAATAAAGGCGCCAATCCAAAAAAGTGGAAAAATGGAACAAAAATACCTATTGCCAAAAAAGCCTCACTTGATTATTTGCAGAGAAGTCGATTTGCCTTGAGTCCTGCACTGATTCATTAGCTCGATTAGCATGAGCTGTGGCTAGTCTCTTCAGTAGCATTGACTCTCCTATTCTTGTGTCTTCTATTAGAGCTCCAGATAGAGTACCTGTATCTTTTTTAGGCTGTTCGGCATCATCTTCGATGTCTTCTTCAAAATCGCTTTCATAGTCCTCAAAATCGTCGTCATATTGTTGTAGAGGCTCTGGAGAAGGCAGCCTCTCCTTTTTTGATCTTGATTTATCTTCTTTGGAGCTACTTGACTTAGTAGAATTCTCTTTGCTAGGTTCCGGAATTTTTGTGGAGCTCGCTTTTCCGTTAGTTGTCTGGAAAATGAATAAACAGGTAAGTAGCAAGTGAGACAAGTCTCACATTATAAATTCAATTTTTTTTGTAAGTTTAAGTATTTGTACTTGCTCTTTTGTTTAAAATTTTAGATGACTGTATCACTATGGCTGTATTACTGAAACTGCAAAAGTGGAGTCAAAGGGTTTCAGGAGAAGACCTGAAAAGTTGTAAAAACACCAATTTTCGCTAATTTGAGAGCATTGCGATGCCTCAATTCTGGATATTTTGTTTTAAAATGCTAAATCTAAAAGCGATATTAACTTTTTGATTTTACGTCAGCTCGGGAACCAACTTTTTTATGGTTTAAACGAGGAATGGGACGGAAGTAAATTTCAATTCGTTTTTGTCCACGAAATTCGTCTTTACCGAGATATTAGGTCAAATGAGAAGATAAATCCCTTCCGTCTTCCGAATTTTGGAAATCAGAAGACGGAAGATATTTTTCTTTACGCTTCACCTGACATCTCAGTATTTTCTTGAATTTTCGCAGCATATCTGTCCTCAAACGAAAGCTGATATCTGGGAGAATCGATTGAGCTATAGTTCAGTAAATTAAAGTATAAATTTTGTGGACAAAAAACGAAATGAAATTGACTTCCGTCCCACTTCCGACTCTCTTCCATCCCATCCCTGGTTTAAACTATGAAAAGACTCCACTGTAGTTAGTAAACAAAATTTTTGAGTGATTTTTTTGCATTAGCCACCTGTAGATTTTTTTTACAATTTTCCATACATGCAGCCAGGGCCGTATTTTTGGGGAAGGGGGAGGCTGATTTTTTTGTAGTAATTAAAAACATTGCCCCCAACCCCTCTTTTACCACTAGAATCAGGCAAATTAGTGCATACTTTTAAAAATTGTACTTGCGGCAGCAGATCCTCGGCAGGTTATCCATAAAGTCCAACAAAAATTTACGAAAAATCAACAGGACGTACCGAGCCAAATAAGTTCTGGTAGTAAAATAGGATCGCTTGTTCTCATATTACTTACTTTTGATGTAGCCTTGGATGTGGAGTCCCTCCTCTTTGAATCACCCCTGTCACCATTAATCTTTTTAGATTCATCATCTATCAATTTATTCTTTTTGTCCGGCTCCTTTGAGCTACTTCTCTTCGTCAAAGTTGGATTCCTTAAAAAAATTTTTTTTTTATAAATTTTCAAACTTTCAAAAAGATTTTTATCATCTTTTCAACTTGCACAAATTGCTTCCGCGTGACACACATTTTTCAAAGGTGCTTCCTTGTCACACTATTTATACAACTTTTTAACAAGCCAAAAAACGGTTGTAAAGTAAAGTGAAATTAAAAAAAAGGAAAACAACATACTTTTTACTGCTGCTACCGCTGCTTTCCTTCTTGTTGGAGAGGGACACTTTGGAGGTATTAGTTGTCTTTTTTCTACTTTCCTCATCCTTATTCCTTCGATGCCTTTCAGCCATGTTCAGCAACCTAGTCAGTGACTAGTCAACAACAATAACAAATTTTAAAACATGATCCAAAAAAATTTTTTAGATGTATGCAAGGATAGTGAACTTAATTTTCACAAAGGCTCGCTTCAATAACAAAAGTAGCAGCATATCAATCACATTAGGCTGTTAATCAATGAAGATGACAAGCAGGTTAGAAGCCAGCATAAGAACAGCAGCTAAATATCTATTGGGTTGTTGTTGTCATGGGCAACCACACAAAAAATGCATGTAAAGTACCTAAGAATGGTCTAGCAAGACCCCTTTAGGTTAGATTTGTCTGAATTATCATAGGTTGTAATTCTTTTCGACCCCAAAATACCGTATTTTCTCTATTAATTCCCCTCCCCAAAAGTGGTAATTTTCAATTTCATGGCATTGCCTATATACCTGCTTTTTTATATAGACTCTTGAGTATGTAACACACCAAGATGTAGCCCAGATTCCCAGGTAGGGGGACCACTATATCGAGGTTCTGGTTTTTAAATGGCAAAACTGTATATTTATTCAAAAAAGATCGGCAAAATCGGAATGCTCACTATATTTGCGACCAGACTGTTAAGACAGGACTAGCATAAATCTCTAAAAATTGAGTTAAAAAAGTGTTGGACCCTAGGCGGGAACGAACTTGAGGTGGGGGCCACTATATCAAGGTTTGACTGTAGCACCTTTCCTGCCCCAAAAGGCTCTTTTCCTGCATCAAATTTGTAAAAGCCCTTTTTCTAGGCGATCATTTCACCAATTTTTATTTTTTTATAATTATCTCGTAGCTCTGGATCTAAAAAGCCATTGACTGACTTAGAAAGGCCTTAAAAAGTTGGAAAAAATTCTTTATATAAAGCAAACTTTTTCAAAATTTGGTCCATTTAAAGACCTATGCTTGCAACTTTTTAAAACTTCATTTGGTCAAGTAAAAACTAGTTAGAAAGCTGAGATTCACAGCTACAAGATGGTCTAAAAAAATATAAATTGATTAGAAAATCACCGAAAACAAAGGCTATTTTAATTTTGGGGCAGGAAAAGAGACTTTTGAGGCAGAAAAGGGGGGTTTTTCGGGGTTGAAAAATATTTAAACTATTATCATATGCCAGGTCATTTTAACCGATTCTGTGCGTTTTGAAGTCTTGAAACATCCGAAAACGTTGTTTAGTCAAACTGAGCCCTTTGTTCATACCTCCTCACTCGGAAATACCCATAATTTTTTTATTCCATCGAAAAAAATTACAGTTGGTGTCATGTTGTAGCCTAGATACATGGCTACACATGGCTCCAGAGTGCGGATCCACTGATTTGGTCAAATTTTTTAAAGCTACATTGACTTGGTCAGTATTTCATTTTGTATGTCTGTATCTTGACTACAAGATTGCACTAACTGCACAGTTTTGTTTTTCAATAAAGGAAAAAAGTTGTAGCCATTTCCTAGTGAGGCGGCGATAAAATAACGCCTGCATTGGGGATGAGCTTTTAGTAAAAGACTATTCTGGGATACCAATTTTCAGCAAGCAAATCACTAATAATTTTTGAAAAAACGGAAAATGAATGTTTTTAAATGTTTTGAAATAATGGTTTTTCTTTAAAAAATTTATTTTATAGATAAAAGTGTTTGCAGCACAAATAAGTTGGCAGTAAAAGAAGTAAAGCAAATGAATGGCAGTTTTGTTCAATATTATTCCATTGGCAGTACCACCGTTCAGGCGAGCTAAAAAAACACATTAAGAAAATATTAGTTTTTTATTGTGTTATAAAAAACTCAAATTATTTTATGATTTTCATTAGAGTTGGGTTTTTTTCTTCTTCTTTTTTATTTTTTCGACAATATCGTAAAACCTCTAAGGCCTTGTTGACAATGACGGACAATGTAAATTCAACAATCCTCACTCGAAAATGACCATAACCTTTTTTTAATTTCCAAAAAGTACTCTTTCGGTGCCATTTTGTAGCTGAGATTTAAAGCTACCAGATGAGTTATTAATAAAATCATTGTGAATTGAAAAATGTTGAAAAAAGTCAACAATCATCACTCTGATCCCCCCTCTAATTCACAATCGTGTTTTTGGCATTGTGTTTTTAGACCCGATTTTTCAAAACTTGTCTTAGACAAATTATCATCTCATTGGCTCTAAAATAGGTGGTAACTTGCATGAAAGCAATCTTCACACAATGCCACAAACACGATATTGAACCAGGGGGCTACTATTAGAGTTTTTACGGCATTCTCGGTGGTGAAGCATTGACTAGTGGGGCCCAACGTTATTTGATCAATGATTATGTCAGATCGGATGAGGTAGCTAACTTTTTTGACTCTACAACTATCCAATAAAATTTTCACATTTCCTATTAAAAACTAAAAGGGCGACACAGGAAAGAAGTCACTCGCACAAAAGGTTAACTTATTTTGTATAACGTCTCAACTTTAAAGGACCATACTTGTTGATGCAAATGAAAATTTAGCAAATTCAAATGCGTGCGGGACACTTCTCTCTCGTCTCGCAGTCTACTTTTTGGAGTTATTGGAGTCAAAAGAGTACACTGAGAGACGAAAGAGAAGTGTCCCGCGCGCATTTGAATTTGTCAAATTCTCATTTGCATCAACAAGTATGGTCCTTTAACGTAATTTTGAAGAAACTTTGCAATTATGATATTGACGTTTTTTTATTAAATCTTTGATTGCGCATCAGCTTTGTTCACATATTAACACGACTCCAAATGATAAAATTTTGCCATCGAGGCTTAGCCGTTTTTTGTACCGGGAATTTCGGCCGTGCAAATTTTGCTCTGAAACCACCCATTTACAATCAAACCTCTATATAGCGACCCTCTGTATTGCATCATATCTATATTGCATCGGGGGTTCTTTTCTTTTATCCGGATGACCTCTATAAAATTCTCTATAAATTTAAAGCGTTTTATAAACGTCATCAGGATAAAGGAAAAGAACCCATGCGGGCAAGGCCGGTCTCTTGCGAGATGCAATATAGCGGTTTGACGGTATCCCCTAATTGGGTTTTTTAGAGGTTTTTGTTACGGCTTTTAGGGCCAAATTCCACAGCTAAAATGCCCGGAAGAAATAACACAGCCAAAATGTAAGGAAGATGACACAGCTAATAACACAGCGAAAATTCCCCGAGAAAATATACCATTCACCCCTAATTGGCTTCTATGGTAATTTTTTTTGGAGACGTATTATATTTCGTGAAAAGTGTGAAAACTGACCTGAATTAGACCACTATACGTTAAAGAGGCGACTACGACGTCGCTGCATCAGGAAAGAACCAAGACTCATAAAATCTTTTAGTTTAGCACGATTTAACTGTGCAGCCACTCCTTTGGGTGGTCTAAGTGATGGCATTGATCCCATTTCATTGAAACGATTAGCTGGTGGCAGAGGTAGTGACCGTTGTCGAGGCGGAGGTTGAGGAAATGCTATAAAAGATCCATATGTCGTAAAAATTCTGTAAAATTTAACCAAGTTTACCTCTTCTTTGTGCTGGAGGCAAAGCCACAGGCGGCTGAGAAAAAGGTCGTCTCGGCAAACTAAAAAATAATTGGCAAGTATGAAAATGCAAGCTGTTTTGTGCGTAGGTCGCATCCAAAACTACTTCTTGCTTTTTCGAAACGAATTTTTAAATAGCTCTAAAATAAATACAAGCTCAATTTTTTTGCTCTGAAGTTAAGGAAATTTTTGATTGACAATTTCAAGATTTTCCAGGAGTTGAAAATTAGACGCCCCAATGCTTTTAATAAAGAAATTACGGCTCTATATGTGTTCGAGGGCACACCCAGAAAAATATGCCTTGGTCCCCTGTTGTTGTTTTTTGCAAAAAATTTTGAAAAAGTGCTTGGTCAATCCTGTTGTTTTTTGGCACAAATTTTTGTTCTCAAAATATTGATATTTTAGGCAAGGGTAGGTCAGCGTATGTTAGGACAGACTCAAAGATGCTGTTTGAAGCTTAAAGAAGTATGAAAAACATGTTTGAGTTCATCCTAACGTACGCTGACCTACCCTTGCCTAAGCCTATATCAGCTTGGTAGACCAAGGCAACAGTTTTTTTTGACATTTTACACCAAATTTTTTTTACTTAAAATTGGTTAAAAGTGTTTATAAATTGTTTCTGAAATTAGAAGAAAATTTTTTTTTGCAAAAAAGGGGCGACCAAAGCATATTTTTTTGGGTGTACCCTCGAACACATACAGAGCCGAAATTACTAAATGATCTTTGAAATGTGAAAAATTCCTGCTTTTTCGAAGACAATTAGTAGACTGCAAACTCGAAAAGTAGGAAAATCCTGCTAATCAAGGACATCTGTGAATCCCGGGTATGTGAAGGATTTTTTTGTTTCCGGATCCTAAATACGTGAGGTAAATTTTGGAAGTTTTGGAGGAACTATAGTTCTTTGTAGGTTAATAGCATATTTTTGGCCAATTTGAAAATGCAACTAAAAATATGGAAGTTATACATGGTGATCTAAGTTTTTAGATCACCTTTGATGATAAACAACGACAAGTCGTTCTATTTTTCAACTTCCAGATTTTTTTTTAATTCACGTGAAAAATGTAATAAAAAGCAAAGAGAACTTGAACCTAAGCCCCCCCCCAGTCAAATCAGCTTGGGAAACCAAGTTCAGGTTCAGTTGAGTCAAAAAACAATTTATCCCCTTAATTTTATCCTTGACCCCTGTCGTTCTGTTATAAGTAATACGGTACCCTCCTTCCTCGGTCAACAACGGTGGAATTCAGCCAATATTATTTTAGACAAATCGTATAAACAGGGTTTTAAATGAGTGGTCTGGTATTTTTTATAATAGAGTAGTCTTTCTTATTAATGTGTCTGAAGTGAAGTGTTCACCTAGATTGTGGTGTTGGCACTCTCATGGGTCTGAAGTTAGCATTTGCCGGTCGTTGCCTGCTCACAAACACACTTGTTAGACCTTGTCGTGCTTGTCTTACTGTATTTCTAGGTGGTGCAACCAGAGCAGGCTGGCTGTTAGATGCTCTTTTTCTCGAAAATTGACCATCGAGAATTTGAGCGAAGAGAATAACAATAAATAGGTGGTATATTAGCATAAATTAATATTTCGTCTAAAATCATACAGCCTATAGTCTCTGTGGATTTTCCTTTTTGAGAAGGGACAAAGTCTATCTATTTTAAAATGATACGAAAGCTAACTAAAAGTGCCGAAGGAAGCCAGTCGCAAGACTTGAGAAGTCAAACATCTTGCAAAGAGAATTATGCAATCAATGGTTGGATGAAGACTTGATAAATATAAAAGAAGAAACTGGAACACCGTATTTTCTCGAATTATAGGTAAAAGGACAGTTCGCATTGATGCGAACTGTCTACTTGGTAATGTTGTAATGACAGTACGTATTTTCCAGTAATTTTTGTCTATCATAAGCTTCTATAGTATTCGAAATTTCCTGCGCAATCCGAATTACTAACAGAATTTCGAAAAATTTCTCGGTTGTGGAAATATGAGCCAAAGTTCAAAAACAGACAGTGCTTACCTGCCTTTTAAAACTTTGAGCTTATATCTCAATAACCAAGCACTTTTTCAAAATTCTCTTTCATGGTTGGGATAGCGCAGGAAATGTTGGATACTATGGCAGCTTAGAAAAAAATACTTAAAAATAAATACTATTATTACAGCATTACCAAGTGGACAGTTTGCATCGATGCAAACTGTCCTATGTCCCCTAATGATAGACCCCACCCTCTAAATTCAAAATCGCGTTCTTGGCATTATGTTTTGGACCATTTTTTTAAGCAAGTTACACCTAATTTTGTAACCAGTGATATGAGCTACAAAATGAGGGGTAACTAGCCTAAGAGAAGATTTCAAAAAGAGGATTTAAAACACAATGCCACAAACACGTTTTTGAAGATAGGAGAGCGGGCTATAATCAAAGAAAATGCGGTACTCATCAAGACGTCATCAATCAATACTATATCACTATAATATCAATCAATACTATAATATCACATCAATACGTTCTAAAAGCATGGGACGTGCAGTTTGGCAAGCGACAGCAAGCTGAAAGCAATTGCATGTATGGAAGTAGAACATCGGCAAGGGAATTCAAGAAAAAAGGAAGATAGACAAAATGAAATTAATTTTTGATAAGGAGAAATTGGAGAGAAAAAGTTTTCGGAGTCAATTTTGTCACTGCTGGTTACATGGTTTCAGATGCTTTTAACGTAGCTGAAATTCATCGGCTAAGGGATTTTTCTGACTTTTTTCTTATTTTTTCGACGAATTGAAACGTTTAAATTTTCTATTTATTTTCAAAGTTAATTTAATTCTATTAATCCCCCACTCTCCAATGATCCCCCACCATATGGACCTTATATCTCAGCCTAGAGCAGACATTTTACAAATCTGTTTTTCGCGTTTTCTTAATTAGCACGAGCTCTCCTTATTCCACTTTTCAGATTTTGGTTGAGTACCCGAAAATCTCGATATCGACCTCAAACTTTTCTTATTTTTAGGGGTTGAAAAAACCCTCCATGGGAGTTTAATAGAGAAATTACGGTATTAAAAGCCATCTAGCTCTACTGAATAATTGCAAAAGTCTAAATAAATGAAGCCTGTAAGCGAAAACACCCCTAAAATATGTAAAAGTACAATGAATTATATACCTTCATATTCAAAATTTCCACCCATTAAAATTAATTCATTGCAATTGAATTGATCGAAAATCCGCCGCTATTCCACTGTAACCCCTCCCAAATCCTATTTTAGTATATACCCCCCTCCCCTCCCAAAATCATTACCTATTCCATTGTTGATCTACATGCTAGTGTAAAAATTGAGCAAAAGAGATAGTTGATCAAGGAAAAAAGATACAAAAATTGGAACAATGCATAAGTTTGCATCAGTCAAAAAATAATTAATCATTTGTTAAAAGGCCTTTAGTTCAGGCTTGCGAACTCGAAATTTAGAAAAAAAACTACATTTGGCCAAAAAGTACAATTTTGTCATTTTTCGTCAAAATGCCATTTTATGCCGTGCTTATTGATATTGAGCACCGTAAAAGATTTTGGCCTAAAACCTAAAAATAAAATAGATTTTGGGTCCAGAAAAAAGTAAAAATCGACACCCTGCTTCAGTCTAGACGTTTCAGTGAAATCCATTCTAAACCGTATAGAAGCAACATAAATTCAAATTAAACTAGCAAAAAATAATTCTGAAAACCTAATTCACCCCGTCTATTGTCAAACAGAAATATTTGATCAAGCCAAACATCAACATACTTAAAAACTTGGCTCTACTGCAAATTGGTCTGCCTCGGAGGTTGCCCACTCGGCTTCAAAATATGGTGTGCCTGTGTGTTTATTTGTCCACAGCCAACTGAGAGTGCAGCACTAATTATTTTGAAGAGCGCAAGAAACCTGTTTGAAATTTTGGAGGCGGGATCGGATAGACAGCTGGCCGGGCGTGAATTCAGCTCCTTTGATTGACCTTCGAGGTTTTTGGACAAAACAAAGATTGCGAGGTGGAACATCTGATAACTAGTTATATATTTTGTGTGTAAACCGAAACTTAACCACCAATCAAGGAACAAAATATATTTTTTAAATTTGTATTGCAAAACGAAAGGCTGCAACTCACAGTGTTTCAAAAGTCGAAAATCTATTTGGTTCATTTTTAGACAAAACGCCAAGATTTTTGAAAGAGTCTTTTTCAGAATTTATTGGTTTCTTTTTGGATCAAATTGAAAACTCCCGACAAATGTGTGAAATATCACACCCAACCCAATACAGTTACATCTTCAAATCCTGATATAAGTGACCTTTTTTGCGTGGTCAGTATCAAATGAAAGCAATCATCACAAAAAAGTCAAATTCAAGAGTTAAAAGAAGGATTTATTACAAATCTGAATCTTCTAGATTGACATTTTCATCAAAACACCTTACCATACCATCATTTAACACATTCCGTACATAAGAGTTCTCAACAATTTTTTTCTGTATTTTTATCCGGTTCCGGAGGCTGGCTAGTCTTCTCTCATCCTTGTTCACTTTGGCGTGCAACGCTTCTATTGACTGCTCTGACAAAAGTCCCCAAAATCCATGATGGCGCATAAATTTGCCTACGTGTGAACGCAAATAGTGACCTTTTGGAGATACTGATGACTGTGGAAAATTCTCCTAAATTTTAGAATATGAAATAAGCATACTTTCTGACAAAAAATCTACCCTCATGCATTCAAAAAACTGATTGGTTTTGGTTTCAAAGTGATCGATTTCATCTTCAACTAGAAATGAAGCTCTGGCATATGACTGAATTTCCCCTAGTAGCGATAGCAGCTTGAAGAAAACACTCTGCATCAATCCAGCTGGCAACATACGTGCGATTTTTGATGGACCTTCACCTGTCAGAAGCTTTCGAATATGATTGCCTAGAATTATCGTAAGTATGTATTTCGAAGCCTGCAAATACTCACCTGTAAAAGTCTGATAGAAGTTTTGCTTATCAGCTCCAAGGCTTCTGTACACGATTTCCAACTGTGGAACTAACTCTGGATTCATTTCCTCCATCAAATTTACAGTATTCTGAGCCAACCCTTGGACGATGTGGAGCGATGGAGGCACTATGTGGGCAATTGGTACATTGAGTATAGGCTGCTTTGATATAGATTTACTGTTCTTGCCAAGCTGTTCTGTCCGCTTCCGACTAAGAGCTGCATCGGAGAAGTAAAGATAGCGACAAAATCCTTGGTCAATAGAGAAGAGAGTTCTGGCTGGATAGATATTGTTGTCCTGAATTTTTTTTTACTCTTACTACCTAGAAAATTTGATGAAAACCTTGAATGAATTCTTGGGTGCTTCGCATAACAGGCAACTGAATGTAGACGATGATCCCATATGTCCGTACAGAGCGCTCAGAATTTTCAAGTCTCCAGTAGCAAACCTAAGACAAAACGGATTAATTAACAAACTTCGGTGCCAATAGGTTATACCACTTGACTGCCTTTTCTTCCCCGCCAACACGAACTGACTCAAATAGTAATTGATTGAAAAGGACGTCCTTCAGCTTATCCAAATTTTGATGATCATCACTATCATCGAATAGAGAGATAAGTAGCAAATTGTCAGCGGAATTTGCACGCTTCACGTTGCCGATTCCAATAGCACACTTGGTAGTTGTTCCACCTTTATCTGCTACGAAGAACAGGAAAACATTGCCTCCGAATCGTCCACTAAAGTCCAAGCTGCCTGACTGATGCAATCGGCTTAATCTTCTTTCAAGGATGATCTTGACATTTGATACCCAGGTAAATTGCTTCCCGTTGCTTATACTACTTTCAAGTTCTAACTCAGCCGAAATCTGCTCTAAATGTTGACGAACTTGATGGGTAGGAGCGAAGATATCCTTTTTCACCTGTACGCAAGTGTGAAAGGCATGTTAATAAAAAAACTTTTTTATTCACCTTAATAAGCTCTGACTTCAGTTGGCTTCTTTGCCTCCCTGACATTGATATACAAAGCCGGATATCCTCCAAAGGCGCAAGCTTTGCTGATTCACTAGATTTCTTTTCTGGTGACAAGATGTGAAGTTCATGGCGCACGCTCTCTGACGTTTGGTGGAATTCTTCATAAGACAGAGTTTGTCGCTTAGACCCAAGAATAAGCTCCGCAATTTTTTTTATCCTTGGCAGGGAAGCACTTCTTTTGACTTCATGCAATGATTTACGCGGCAACTAAATAGTTACGTAAAGTATTAAATTTGTGTGACAGGCCCTACAGTTTGAGTTTTTTTCCTGTCTGACTTGGTAAGCCTTTGTTCAAGGCATCTGTATTTATCATCCTTCATTTTCAAAGAATGCCGGAGTTCATCAATCACTGGAGAGCTGAAGTCAACTTGAGTGCTTTGGCTCTTTCTTACTGGCAAAGTTTTTGCTGAAAAAAGATACTTAGATTTACGTAGATAAACGTCGAACAGCCAGTAAATAAAACAACAAACTTGTCTTTTCGACAGCCTTGATTCTTTGATCCTTGTTAGCACTAGACTTGTTCCACCTGCTTGCAGCTGCTTGCTTCCTCTTGGCTGAGAGAAGGGCCCTTGCTTCGACATCATCTTGAGCGTGTTTTGACTGCTTTGCTTTTCCTTTGGCCAGTTTTGCTGAAACAAAAGACTTATAACCACTACGAAAGAGTAAGGTAAAACAGCTTACAAAGACGTATTCTGGTCGCTTCCTTTGCTCGGGAACTAGCTATTTCCTTTGAGATTTTTCTTGCTCTCTTCGCTTCCACAGCAGCCATTGTTGCTTCCACAGTTCTCAGAGTGACAGGTTTCTTTGTTGTTAGCTCTTTTCGTACCACAGTAGCACGTCTCGTCTGCACCATTGAATCACCTGAAAATACAAAAAATGTTGGACAACATAAACGACGGAAAAAAAGTGCAAAACCACGGAGTTTTACGTACAACTTATATACCAAAACGTAGCTCATACATTAAACTACTCGAAAAGTTGAGCCGAATTTTGTGATGATGTTATTTTAGAAACTAGAGACCACTTGAAGCAAACAAGTGGCATTTTTCCGAGTAAAAATAGGGGTTTTTGTGTTTTCCATCTAACTTTTGCATAAAACACCTGAAATTTGCATTTTTTGTATACGTCCTTAGTACCAAAATGCAGCAAATTCACTCCTCTATCAAGCCTCCAGTTGCGTTTCAGGAAACCTCGACAAAAAAATAGTGCTAGAATCTCAATCTAGTCAACTAGATGAAAAAAAATTCTTGGAAATTTTCACAGAAATCAATTATAGCTTTCAAATTTTGCATGTTTTATAGGCAAGTGATGGCTCATTCGAAAGCCCTTAGTGTAAGGAATATTCTGGCTATAAATATGCAAAGGCAAAAGAGAAAAAAAATCGATGAGAAACACAAAATAAAAATAGTCTGAAATCGACCATTTTTGAAAATTTTGCCATTTTTTTATTTGGCGCCAAATTTTCCTAACATACTAAAATTCGAATTTTGAAACACTGTGAACTAAAGTTGGCTGCGAAATGCTTAATTTTTAATAGAAATTACTAATTTTTGTCAAAACCAACTATTTTGGCTTGCTACCCTTTTGGTCAACGTGACTTCGTCCGTATACGTCATTCTTTGTTGCTTTGGTCGTAGAAAGAGGCGTAGCCAGAAATTTCTGACGGAAGGGGGGGGGCACCAAAATTTTTTAGTCCATTTTACTTATACTGCTTTAAGAAAAATCTGACAGGGGCACCAGTAAGGACAAAATTTGTAAAATCCTGAAGAAATCAGTATTATATTTTGCAAAATTCTTTCAAAACAAAAATCCGATTGGGAAAGCAGAAATTTAAGGTAATATCTTTTGTGCTAAAATAAAATTTATTATTCAGTTGATTTCTGCTATTCGAAAAATGAGAAAAGTTCTGACAAAAACACGAAAAATTATGATTTTCTAAAGGCCTCCTCCTGCCCCCTGGCTATGCCACAAGCCGTAGGTATCTGCTTTTTTTCTTTTTTTCAGCATTCGCTGAGTGGTTTAGGCTTTCCCTATCCAGAGACCATTCACAGACCAGGACCCAAACCACACGGGGACCAAGCAAAAACCTTGGTTTTTAGAATATATACTGAAAAATTTCTTTTTAATGTCGTATATATTTCCTGTTGAATCTTTTTTGGGAAGGCGGAATTTTCGAAAAGAAAATTTCCCTATGTTTTTTTGATTTGTTACCTGTCAAATTGATGATTCCTATTCAATTAATATCAGTGTGATCAGGCGTTTAGAGGTTTTTGGAATTTTTTTCAAATTCGCGCCTTTTACAACGTTCTAATTTTCCGTGTTTTTGTCAATTTTAGATCCCAAAAAGCCTTAGGATACCATTTCGGCCATTTTTGGGCCAGGGAAGATTCTGTACTTAAATCGTTTAGTATAAACAAAGTTAGATTACGCAGATATCCATAACCGGATTCACAGACACTGATATTAATTCTGCTAGAATATGCTCAAAAAAAATTCTGCTCAACAATTTTGACTACTCTAACCAAAACGCATTTTTCGCCCCATGATGGGTTACCAACACGGTCAATTGTCAGGAAAATAGACCACCGAGAAAAATGCTTTAAAATGAGGGTGCAGCATAAATGGTGGTACATCGAAAATCCGACCAATGGTAAAAATTAGCTTGAAGTTGCGGTAAAATTAAACTCGACTGTAATAGCAAAATTTCGTGGTGTTGCAAAAGACGATAATTTGTATGCTGCAGGAGCAAACATTTGTTATGTTGTTGTCTGCTTCTTCTTCTTCTTGTTATTATATTTGTTTGTGGTGTGTTGTTAGCACCGCTTGAGTATGGAGCCCAAATTGCTTTTTTGTATCAATTTCGGTGTCCACTTGACTGTTCCTTCTCCCTCAAACTTGTTGGTTGTCTTTTGAACTGATGGAAGAAAAAAAAAATTGAATTTAACTAATTTTTGCGCAATTTTAGTAAAAGAGGGGAGAAAAACTTGTGAAAAAAACAAGTTTCTCTCATACTTCATTGTTTTTGGGGGAAAGTGTTGTTGACAAAAAGGAGGGTTTTCTCCCTCATCAAAGATGACCATCCAGAGCAAACCAACATCCGATTTTAATCGGCGCATGACAGTTTTTCCCATTTTAATAAATTGGAAAAGTTGTAAACCACTCTTTTTGGTGTAATTTATTGTCGAAAACAGTCGGTTAGAAGTTACTTCCTTTATCAAATTTTTGATTTTGAAGAAATTTCGACATATAGGATGCTCAAAAAAACACGGAGATTATTTTATTTTACAGCACAGAACAAACAAAGCAAATTTTTTATTGGTTCATTACATTACATAACAGCTAGGTGAGGGCTTTGAAATCTCCTCTATTTTTTTGTCACTCCTCCATGTTGTTGGTTTGGTTTTTGCTTATGCAGAGGGTATGCTAGCATAAGTTGGGCCGGACTTAAACTGGACTTAAGTTAGGCCGGACTTAAACCATATTACCAAATTCAATTCCAATTTTTTTTGAAAAAAATCAAAAGAAGTTATGTGGAGGGTCGTTCACAAGGATGGGATCAACTATGAAGAGACGTTAATGGGAGAGGGACGTTAATCAGAGAGACGTTAATGGGAGAGGGACGTTAATCAGAGAGACGTTATTGGGAGAGTTCACTATAAGTCAAGAATTTATAATAACTCAAAAATTTCTCGATAAAACGTGATTATACTGTCAAACCATTTTCAGCATGCTCAAATTAGTACAGAATAATTCTTTTAAGACCCGAAAACGTAAAAAAAAACATTGATCCAAGTGGACGACCAGTTGGTTTGGTCACTCTGGATAAAGTTCTGAGCGATACTAAGGGGTGATATAGAGGTTGCTGGTTCGAATCCACCTGGGCGGATACCTTATTTTTATTATAATTTTGAGTGTTCAAGTGGTGTAGAGATCCACATAATCATCACCAAGGTTGCTGGTTCGAACCCCTCTGGGTGCAATCAGTCCCGAGTAGAGGACCTCGATTCATGTCCTGGTCACTAGGTGCTTAACGAGGTTCAGGGAGCATAAGGTGCTTTTAGATGATTTGGGTTGATTCGTGTTTCTGGAAAATTCGAGTGCAGTTTGTCGCCGGTCAAAATTTGGTAATTTCTAGACCTTTTTTATTTTTAGGCCTGGTGTGTGGAAATAGCTGCATTGCGACAATTTCGAATGAAAACAAAGTAATTACCGTATTTTCTCTATTAAGGAACCCCTCTCTAATAATGAACCGCCCCTCGATTTTTGACTAAGATTTCAGAGTTAGGGCCATTTTGATATACAATTTCAACATTTTTGAAGGGTTGAAAAATAATGAACCCGGGTGCGTTAATAGAGAAAATAAGGTATATCGAAAATATACACGAAGAAGGCGAGAATGATATACAGTCAACTCTCGATAAAAGATACCCCGATATAAGATACACCTGGGTCCGTCCCAAGTTGAATAAACCTCCTTAAATTAGTCTCTATATAAGGTACACCTCGATACAAGATACACTTGGTCCAGTACCGAGGGTGTATCTTATATCGAGACTTGACTGTAGAAAGATATTATAAACACGACCAACAACCACACACCAACCAAAAAATCAACTGATTAAGCACTTAAAGGACCCTGGCTCTTCCTGATCAATGGTCTCGCGCCAATTCATGAAATTTTCCCTAATCATTGAAGTTCTGTTCGTATTTTTCAACTTGGTTTCCAACAAAACAAGGCCTAGAATTTAATTTTAGGTATAGTTGTGTTATAAATCAAGTTAAAAAATCCGTACAGAACTTCAATGATCAGGGAAAATTTTTTGAATTGGCGCGGGACCATTGATCAGGAAGAGACAGGGTCCTTTAAGCAAAAAACAAAATTGTCTCGCGAGTCCATCTGTCTCGCGAGACAAGGCAGCTATGTCTCTGCCTCTATGGTTATAGTCTTATATTCCGCTGCATATATTTCGCCAACATATTCGCCAACCAACGAAAGTAGACAAAAATTTTAGTTGAATGTTGAATTTGCAGCAGTGATTCAAACGTCATAAGCATAGAGTCATAGATAGCTCTGAGTGAAAGGCAAAGTAGTCATAGGCATAATTTTTGGTTTCGTCAGGCCATTTTAGATAAGGAACAGTGGTTTGTTTTTGATTTGGGCTGTTTTATTTTTTAGGCCATCTGGGTATATAACTACATACCCGAGAAATACCTACCCAAGGTTTTTCGCTCCGGATGGGTGGAATTTAAATTGCGGTACTAACAAACCGACTCCCTATACAATTTTAAATCACAAAGGTTAGTTATTAATTTGAATAAATATTAATTTTTCAGGCCATCAAGGTGGAGGAAGAGGGCTGATTTGCGGTCGCGGTATTTGCTGTCGTCTTGCTTCGCCGTCGACGGAGCAAAAAATTTGCTCCGGCTCTTGCTCTGTGCTCTCAATTTTGAAAAATTTGATCCAGCTCTGGCTCATGCTCTCATCCTTCGCTTTGGCCTTAGGTATCTTCTCTTTTTTTTGTTCTTTTTTTTTCAGCCCTCGGTTTAAAAATTATGAATTATGGCTCTTTTCTTGGCTAGTGCTGTCTTCCTTTGCTCTGGCTTTAGGTATCTTTTCTGTTTTGTTCCTTGTTTTCAGCCCTCGGTTTGGCTCATGCTCGGAGCCAGAGCAGAGCCAGAGCCTTCTGCTAAAGCTGTTTAATCGGGTGGAAAATCTAAAAGATCATGACAAACAGGCAATAGTGCTAGTAAATTACACAATTGGCAAAAAAAACATTGCAAATGTACAGTGAACTCTCGCTAACACGTCACTCCACTAACCCGTCACCTTTTTTACTGAAAATTTAGATGGCCGACAAGTAAAGTCAAGGAAAAATATTCTAGATAAGCCGTCACTCTTGCTAACCCGTCACTTTTTCCGGTCCCAGGGATGACGTGTTAGCGAGAGTCGACTGTATTTTTCCTTGATCCATAGAGTCGTTTATTAAGTAAAAGTAATTGTCACTGCTTTTATTTTCGACTGTGAATGACCTTGTTTTTTGTGGCCGATTATAATAAAATGGCGGCGGGGCCCAAGCCATATCAGCGCTATTTAAATATATGCCTGAAAATTATGCACTATGCAACGCCATAAAAGGCGGAAATTAAGAATGAATAACAGAAATGCAATACAAACCTAACAATTGCTCATCTCTCTTCACTTTCATTCAACTCCACCTTAAATGCACATTAATTATTTTCCAAGCGATGTGCTGGTAATAAAATTCTCTAGCTTTCCTTGTTGTACCATAAACTTTAGGTTAACGTATTTCAACGCCTTGAGTGTATCATAGATCTGGGTATGTGTGCTCAAACGTGCAGACAATGGAGGGACATTATTTCCATCCACAGATTTGAATTGGCCAATACCTTCTCAGTAAAGACCGTATTCCAAAATGCTGGCACGAGTCAAAGAAAAGGCTATACCCAGTCAGGTACTATACACGCTTGTTATTAAGAACTAAAAACTTTATAATGTTTTTTTTCAGGCAAAGGTTTTACTAAGTAAATGCCTTAACGGAGTTGTCGAGGTAAGAATGCCTTGGCTGCTTTCAGCCAATAAAATTGAGGAGAGCAAAAAGTTTTACGATGAACTTGTGGCATTGCTCGAACACGCGATTAGGTTGAAGTTTCTTGAAATTGAAATCGAGTTCGTAGAGGTGCAAACTATGAAGAAAATCAAAGGATTTGCTGAATCTCGAGGTATTCACCTAGAGTAAGTCACTTGCCGCACTTTTGATCGACATTTAAGGGATAATTTTTTTCTTACCGAAAATATACTACAAACGCCCCGCAAATCATTTGTTTCTTAGCGCAATTTTATTATCCCGTAAAATCCTTTTTTTCTTCCCGCAAAAATACTTTTTTCTCACTGCAAAAAAATTTTCTCATCGTATCTTGGATTTTTAGTCCGAAATTTTATGGGAGTTTGAATTTTATAGTCTGAAAAGAATTTGGATCCTCAGAATCCCACCCCGGAGGGGCTAAAAGTCCCTGAAAGTTGGTTTTTTAGGGGTTTACAACAAAGGGGTAAACTTATGCAAAAATTCGTTCGGGCGGATCAGAATTCCAGTCCGATGGGCTCAATAGCTCAGAATTTCACCCTGAACCATCTTAAATCACCCTAAACCATCCTAAACGGCTGTACACGAAGATATAACCGCCAATTTGGTAAGAGGTCCTATTGATAACAGGTCGTTTTGGTAAGAATTTTTTTTTGATAAGAGGCCCCCCCACCCAACAAGTGCCTAAAAGTGAACTAAGCTGCAAGAAAAACGCCAATTCAACGTTTTTATGCTAGACTCGGAAATGTCCGACTTGGAAATGGTCGACTCGGAAATGCCCCAGACCCTCTCAGGTTGTGGTATCCTGATTTTCATAAGCAGGTGGTGTTACTCAGGTGGTAGTGCCTAATGAGTGGTACCCAGTAGTGATATCCAGATGGTGGTACCCAGGTAGTGGTGATCCCATTATACTGCCCAGGTAGTGGTACCGAGCTTGTAGTACCCAAGTTGAGGAACTGAGGTAGTGTAGTGGTATCCGGGTAGTGATATTTCGTCTTGTAAAGAACTTTTAAAATTTAACATGTTTTTCTATGATCCATCTTCATTTCTACTGTATAATCCATGCACCAACTGAACCATGTGGTCGTCCACTTGAATCAAAAAAATTTTTTTACGTTTTTCATGTTTCGGATCCTGTTTTCTGAACTAATTCGGAAATGCTGAAGATGGTTTGATAGTGGTTAAATGCCATTTTGTAAGATATTTTTTGAGTATTGAGAAATACCGTATTTTCTCTATTAAATCTCCCGGAGGAGTTATCGTTCAATGCGAAAAAATAAACCTTAAAGATTGTAATGGTGGTGAATGTTGATTTGTTTGCTTCACTTTTTCACATTAAATCATTGTTTGATTGAATGGAACGCTAACTTAAAAACTGTGAAAATTGACTTTTTGATAAATCTGAACAAGGTGTAGCGAAAAATCACCTTTTAAGGGGGCGGGGGAGTTATTAGAGAGGGGGGATTTAATAGAGAAAACACGGTAATTGATTTTATGAAAAGTTGATTTTAATAAAACTAAAAAAATACCCTACAAAACGGCATTTCACCGCTAACAAATCGTCTTCAGCATACCCGAATTAGTCCAGAAAATAGGTTTTGGATCATGAAAAACGCGAAAAAAAAATTCGATCCAAGTGGACGACCACTTGGTTTGGTTGGTCCAGACTAAAAAATTTAAATTCGCGCAAAATTTTCTCAAAACCGAGGTTGATGGTTCGAACCCCTATGGCTGCACAGAAGACTATCCAGGTTTACCCCCCTTTAGTGAATCCCAAAAAACCGACTTTCAGGGACCTCTAGCCACTCCGGGTAGGATTTCGAGGGATCCAAGTCATTTTATATCTGAAAATTTAAGTTAAATTTTACGAAATTTTAACTGAAAATTTCAAAATGCGATGAGAAAAATATTTTGCGGGAAAAAAAAGTGTTTTGCGGGAAAATCAAATTGCAGTGAGAAAAAAATGATTCGCGGTAATTTTCGAGAAGAAAGTACCATTCCATTTTAAGCGATAATTAGACTTCTCAAATTGAAGAAGGTGCAACAAGGATTTCCTATTTCTGGTCGGACTTAGTTGCTAGCTAATAGAGCATTTTTTACAAAACAATATTGCGGGACTGTGAGTTCAAACTTTTCTGCAGGCACATATACAGCAAAAAGTAACACACTTAGTCAGAGAAGTTACACGAAAAAAAGGCTCGAAGAGCCTCCAAGATGTATTTGCTGAACTGGAACATTTAAAACTGACTGGTTGTTTTTTGCGGCAAAATTATAGTCTTCAATAGCTTAAGAAGTCTGGAGGAACAATGAAAAAATACCAGAGCTAGTAAACACAGTTAAACCTTAATATAACGCACCATTGGTCAATTTCTAGGGGTTATATCGAGGTATAAAAGTGTTTGCAAAGATCTAAAAGATACGTGTACTTTTAGATAACTCTGAAGTAAAAAATTCTAGCAGTGTTTTTCACATTTTCTTGCGAAAAACTTGGTCTGGCATTTTTATGTAAACCTATTAGGGTTAAAAAAACAGGATTACTAGTTCTCCTGCTAAATAAATCAGTCAATCAATTATAGGATGTTGTGCCGCGTGGATGTTTCCACTGTAGGTGTATATGGGGAATTTATTAACTATTCGCCAGGCTTTGTCAGCTGTTCACACAATCACAACAACTATGTTGTAAGCGTTTTTGGAGCTAAGTCACATCATTTTGACCGACATACACACATGGCATATCGTGTGATGCATGTACCTTGCATGTACCTTTTGTACGTAAAATTGCAGGTTATCTTATTATTTTCCTTTGTTCACTGTTTTTATTTTATTTTTGCAGGGGATTGGATATACGCCTTCCTGTGCATGAGTTTTGTAAATGCGGATGCGAGGAATAATATGCAACTCTTGCTGAATCCAACTGTATGACATTCTGTGCAGAAAATGTGTAATGATAAACCGTTTTCATGTATACAAACAAAACTCCTTTGTAAAGCAAATTTAAATTTTATTTACAGCATAAAGTGTGTTTAGTTTATTTTTGACACTCGGCGACTTAGAGCTGTGCCCAAAAGTTGTTTATTGGGTCCAAGGTGGTGCTTTGGGTACTAATTCAGGCGAAATTCAGCTTTACCGTGGATTGTTGTATGGATGTCGGATTTTGGGCATGACCTCTTGAACGAGCCAAAGTAATTGTTTTTGACGCGACCTATAAGAAGACTCCAAGAAAATTCTATCAGGTATAATTTATTTTATATTATCAGTATAATTTAAAGCGTCTTAGTATTTTACACTGCATGAAATGATTGACGACACATTCTGCGTTATTGGATTCAGCTGGATGCGGTCTAAAAGTGAAAAAACGTTCCGTCGAGTATTCAAGAAGTTTTTTTTATTTGCCAGCTATTGAATATTGTGTTGATGCTTTCGTTTCTGGTGAATATACATTTTATTTACAACATAACCCTCAACCTTAGACTTCGAATCTGGTCCTTCGAATGTTGTGCTGTCGATCTTTCCATGTGAAGTTGCAATACGATGTATATTTGATTTGTGGCACGCTGAACAGCAATGGGCAAAGAAACATGGAATGGCTCGCTTTTATGTCAATGGGGAATTAAGCGATTGGATTTATTCTATTTTTCAAAGCTTGCTTATTTGCCTTGCAAAGATGTGCTTTTTGGTTTACATGCGCTGATCAGAGAATACGAGAGAATGGTTCATAATAGAATTGCTTCGGGTGCAGATGATCAGAGAGTTACAGGTATGATTTGTATTTGGTTTAAAAAATTATAAATATAATTTAGCGTTTTCAAGTACATCAGGACAAGTACATTTACCGTGGACAATGCGCAGCCAAGAAAGCCTCTGTACAGTTTTGATCTTTGGAATGTTAATCAGCATATCATCAAACAGAGGCCAGTTACCAACAACGCCGTCGAAGCATGGAATAAAGAATACAAGTCCTTTCCTGGCGGTGGCAAACCTGATCGAAGCAAGGTAATTCGACATCAGATGGACGAAAAAGAGGGCGTTCGTCACGCAATCATCAGGTTGTTGTTTAAGTTTCGTATGAAAGTAACATATAATCTAAGACATGAGCGAAACCCGAGGAACCTTTTCGAATTATGCGAGCAAAGCACTAAGCAGAGCAGCAAATTCACTCAACTGTCGTCGGATGGAATGAAATCAGGAAAATCAAACAGACCAGCTCCGATAATGAATTATTAGCCTTCTTGCGATCAATCCAAGACTCGTTATGTTACCCAAGGGCGCTAATCCGGACATTGATGAATTTGAAGAGGATGAAGAAGACAAGGAAAACATTTATATTTGATGCCGGATATTAATGTGTTGTCAATTTTTGATTGAGTGATGTTATTTTATGCATAAAGATTTATTTTGTTGAATTTGTACATTGTTTGGTTGCAGTTTCGAATCCCCCCCCCACGGGAACTGATCAGATCGAGAGATAACATCATATTCGTGTTTCTCCCCCGATTTCATGAGAAAGCCGGCTGTTTTTTTTGGTTCTGAGAAAAAATTTTTTTCGAACCACAGGGGGGGTATCATGGTTTTTTAGTCAAAATTTGAAAAATTTAAATTGGCGCTTTTGAATTTAAAAGGGAATAAGGGCGTATTGGGAGGGGAAGGAATAAAAGGGGGCCACTTTTATGGCAGAACATATAAATTTGAATATCTAATTCTTCGACTGCCTCACATGTTTTTCAACTGGGCGTGGCAAAAAAAGACTCTATATGCATTTTATGGTCAAGAGTACTTCTCGGAATCATGTCTAAGGTAAGTGTGTGCGCGCATCTCTAACTCTCAAGCCCCTGCGCCCCTTCGGGGGTTGGGGCTTGGAGTTGAGATGTGCACACCACATACCTTAGACACAAATCACTCGAAAGTGACTCTGGATGCATGAAAAAGCTGCATACCAGAGTTTATTTATGCGGTAGGCCCCAGTATTCAAAACATAGTTCAACATCTTCTGTTAGTGGGCCTGAGTCATTAGTGGCCCTTTTATTCCCTTCCCCTCCAATCAGCCCTTATTCCTTTAAAATTCAAAAGGCGCCAAATTTAAATTTTCAAATTTTGACTAAAAAACCATGATGACCAACCCTCCTGTGTTCGAAAAATTTTTTTTTCTCAGAACCAAAAAAACAGCGGCTTTCTCATGGAAATCGGGGTCGAGAAAAGCACGAATATGATGTTATCTCCCGATCTGATCAGTTCCCCGTGGGGGGGGGGGATTCTGAACTCAAGCCCATTGTTTAATATTTAGTAAGATACTAGCCCCAGGGGCCGGCGCGCTCCGCGCGCCTTACCTTTGCGTTCGTATAAATATTGTTTTTTTTGCAGATAAACTTGCATACCAACTGCAGTAGGGAATAAAGCTTGCAGCCCCAACTGTGGCCATTTTGATTTTTGCAGATACCATTGCATACCAAATGCAGTAGGGAATAAAGCTTGCGGTCCCAACTGTGGCCATTTTGATTTTCGGGGATATCATTGCATGCCAAATGCAGTAGGGAATGAGGCCTGCAGCCCCAACTGTGGCCATTTTGATTTTTGCAGATGCCATTGAATACCAAGTGCAATAAAGAGTGAGGCTTGCAGCCCCAACTGTGGCCATTTTGATTTTTGCAGATGCCATTGCATACCAAATGCAGTAGGGAATAAAGCTTGCGGTCCCAACTGTGGCCATTTTGATTTTTGCAGATGCCATTGCATACCAAATGCAGTAGGGAATAAAGCTTGCGGTCCCAACTGTGGCCATTTTGATTTTTGCAGATGCCATTGCATACCAAATGCAGTAGGGAATAAAGCTTGCGGTCCCAACTGTGGCCATTTTGATTTTTGCAGATGCCATTGCATACCAAATGCAGTAGGGAATAAAGCTTGCGGTCCCAACTGTGGCCATTTTGATTTTTGCAGATGCCATTGCATACCAAATGCAGTAGGGAATAAAGCTTGCGGTCCCAACTGTGGCCATTTTGATTTTTGCAGATACCTTTGCATACCAAATGCAATAAAGAGTGAGGCTTGCAGCCCCAACTGTGGCCATTTTGATTTTTGCAGATACCGTTGCATACCAAATGCAGTAGGGAATAAAGCTTGCGGTCCCAACTGTGGCCATTTTGATTTTTGCAGATGCCATTGCATACCAAATGCAGTAGGGAATAAAGCTTGCGGTCCCAACTGTGGCCATTTTGATTTTTGCAGATACCGTTGCATACCAAATACAATAAAGAGTGAGGCTTGCAGCCCCAACTGTGGCCATTTTGATTTTTGCAGATACCGTTGCATACCAAATGCAGTAGGGAATAAAGCTTGCGGTCCCAACTGTGGCCATTTTGATTTTTGCAGATACCGTTGCATACCAAATACAATAAAGAGTGAGGCTTGCAGCCCCAACTGTGGCCATTTTGATTTTTGCAGATACCGTTGCATACCAAATGCAGTAGGGAATAAAGCTTGCGGTCCCAACTGTGGCCATTTTTGATTTTCGGGGATATCATTGCATGCCAAATGCAGTAGGGAATGAGGCCTGCAGCCCCAACTGTGGCCATTTTGATTTTTGCAGATACCGTTGCATACCAAATGCAGTAGGGAATAAAGCTTGCCGTCCCAACTGTGGCCATTTTGATTTTTGCAGATGCCATTGCATGCCAAATGCAGTAGGGAATGAGGCCTGCAGCCCCAACTGTGGCCATTTTGATTTTTGCAGATACCTTTGCATACCAAATGCAATAAAGAGTGAGGCTTGCAGCCCCAACTGTGGCCATTTTGATTTTTGCAGATGCCATTGCATACCAAATGCAGTAGGGAATAAAGCTTGCGGTCCCAACTGTGGCCATTTTGATTTTTGCAGATGCCATTGCATACCAAATGCAGTAGGGAATAAAGCTTGCGGTCCCAACTGTGGCCATTTTGATTTTTGCAGATGCCATTGCATACCAAATGCAGTAGGGAATAAAGCTTGCGGTCCCAACTGTGGCCATTTTGATTTTTGCAGATGCCATTGCATACCAAATGCAGTAGGGAATAAAGCTTGCGGTCCCAACTGTGGCCATTTTGATTTTTGCAGATGCCATTGCATACCAAATGCAATAAAGAGTGAGGCTTGCAGCCCCAACTGTGGCCATTTTGATTTTTGCAGATACCTTTGCATACCAAATGCAATAAAGAGTGAGGCTTGCAGCCCCAACTGTGGCCATTTTGATTTTTGCAGATGCCATTGCATACCAAATGCAGTAGGGAATAAAGCTTGCGGTCCCAACTGTGGCCATTTTGATTTTTGCAGATACCTTTGCATACCAAATGCAATAAAGAGTGAGGCTTGCAGCCCCAACTGTGGCCATTTTGATTTTTGCAGATACCATTGCATACCAAATGCAGTAGGGAATAAAGCTTGCGGTCCCAACTGTGGCCATTTTGATTTTTGCAGATGCCATTGCATACCAAATGCAGTAGGGAATAAAGCTTGCGGTCCCAACTGTGGCCATTTTGATTTTTGCAGATACCGTTGCATACCAAATGCAGTAGGGAATAAAGCTTGCGGTCCCAACTGTGGCCATTTTTGATTTTCGGGGATATCATTGCATGCCAAATGCAGTAGGGAATGAGGCCTGCAGCCCCAACTGTGGCCATTTTGATTTTTGCAGATACCTTTGCATACCAAATGCAATAAAGAGTGAGGCTTGCAGCCCCAACTGTGGCCATTTTGATTTTTGCAGATACCTTTGCATACCAAATGCAATAAAGAGTGAGGCTTGCAGCCCCAACTGTGGCCATTTTGATTTTTGCAGATACCTTTGCATACCAAATGCAATAAAGAGTGAGGCTTGCAGCCCCAACTGTGGCCATTTTGATTTTTGCAGATGCCATTGCATACCAAATGCAGTAGGGAATAAAGCTTGCGGTCCCAACTGTGGCCATTTTGATTTTTGCAGATGCCATTGCATACCAAATGCAGTAGGGAATAAAGCTTGCGGTCCCAACTGTGGCCATTTTGATTTTTGCAGATACCTTTGCATACCAAATGCAATAAAGAGTGAGGCTTGCAGCCCCAACTGTGGCCATTTTGATTTTTGCAGATACCTTTGCATACCAAATGCAATAAAGAGTGAGGCTTGCAGCCCCAACTGTGGCCATTTTGATTTTTGCAGATACCATTGCATACCAAATGCAGTAGGGAATAAAGCTTGCGGTCCCAACTGTGGCCATTTTGATTTTTGCAGATACCGTTGCATACCAAATACAATAAAGAGTGAGGCTTGCAGCCCCAACTGTGGCCATTTTGATTTTTGCAGATACCGTTGCATACCAAATGCAATAAGGAATGAAGCTTGCAGCCCCTACTGTGGATAGTAAGGATAAATGAATAAGGGACTGACACCTTCAGAGCTAAATGCAAAGGCATAATGCACTGGAAAGAGGAGCGCTTCGCGCTCCTTGCTTTTTTGTGAATGTTTGACACCATCCAATTGGACTAATTCAACCAGATGAACCAATCCAACCAGATCGATCAATACAATTGGACTCATCCAACCAATTGGATTGATTCAACCAGCTGAACCAATTCAACCAGATGGATCAATCCAATTGAACTGATCCAATAATTGGATTGATTCAACCAGCTGAACCAATCCAACCAGATGGATCAATACAACTGGACTGATCCAACCAATTGGATTGATTCAACCAGCTGAACCAATTCAACCAGATGGATCAATCCAATTGAACTGATCCAATAATTGGATTAATTCAACCAGCTGAACCAATCCAACCAGCTGAATCAGTACAATTGGACTGATCCATCCAACTGAATTGATTCAAGCAGCTGAATCAATTCAACCAGATGGATCAATACAACTGGACTGATTCAACCAGCTGAACTAATCCAACCAGTACAATTGTACAATCAATACAATTGTACTGATCCAACCAATTGATTCAGCCACAGCTGACGGACAAAGCTTTTTTTGCTGCAAAAAGACTTTTTTTTGCTGCAAAAAGACTTTTTTTGCTGCAAAAATTAGTTGATGCAAAAAGTCTTTTTTTTGCTGCAAAAAAACTTTTTTTTTGCTGCAAAAATTAGTTGATGCAAAAAGACTTTTTTTTGCTGCAAAAATTAGTTGATGCAAAAAGTCTTTTTTTTGCTGCAAAAAAACTTTTTTTTGCTGCAAAAAGTCTTTTTTTCGCTGCAAAAAGACTTTTTTTTGCTGCAAATATTTTTGCTGCAAAAAGACTTTTTTTTGCTGCAAAAATTCTTTTTTTCGCTGCAAAAAGACTTTTTTTTGCTGCAAATCGGCTTTTTTTTGCTGCAAATCGGCTTTTTCTGGTCCAAACTATTTTAGCTGTAATTTTGGCGTGCGGTCGATTGGTCCACGGTCAATTGCTCCACGGTTCTATTACCTGTTTTTTACACTAATTCGAGCATTCTAAAGAGGGTTTGATAATAGTAAAATTCCATTTTGTGGGGTAATTTATAGTTTCGTTAAAATTGCTGGAATGACCCTGAAAGCTGAACTGGTGTTAAGGTAGTAGTACGGTACTAGTACCAAGGCATTGACCAGGTACCGGTATTCAGGAGTAGAAGTGCCTAGGTAGCAGTGCTTGGGTGGTGGTTGTTTCTAGGTGGTACCCAGGTTGTTTATTAGACCATAAAAAGTTTGATCCAAGTGGACGACCACTTGGTTTGGTTGGTGCGTGGATTAACCAGTAGGGTTAAGGCTGAATTATCGAAAAACTGTTAAAGTAATAGAAGTTCTTCACAAGACAAAAAAGAATTTAATTTGAAAATAATTTGTGGACCAATTGACCTGTGGACCAATTGACCGTGGATCAATTGACCGTGGAGCAATTGACCGTGGACCAATCGACCGCACGCCAAAATTACAGCTAAAATAGTTTGGACCAGAAAAAGCCGATTTGCAGCAAAAAAAAGCCGATTTGCAGCAAAAAAAAGTCTTTTTGCAGCGAAAAAAAGAATTTTTGCAGCAAAAAAAAGTTTTTTTGCAGCAAAAAAAAGACTTTTTGCAGCAAAAATATTTGCAGCAAAAAAAAGTCTTTTTGCAGCGAAAAAAAGACTTTTTGCAGCAAAAAAAAAGTTTTTTTGCAGCAAAAAAAAGACTTTTTGCATCAACTAATTTTTGCAGCAAAAAAAAGTCTTTTTGCAGCAAAAAAAGTCTTTTTGCAGCAAAAAAAGCTTTGTCCACAGCTGACACGACCACCCACCACAGCACAAAACCTAAGAATGAATGAAAAGACTGACACAATTGCTTATATACCCCAAATGACTACGAAATAATTTTTTGGTCTCGAAAGGAAATGATTTTCAAACGCAATTGTGTCCGGACACACAGACAGACAGACGGACACTCCTTTAGTAGTAGTGGGGACTACAAACCAAAATAAAAAAGACAAAAATAAGAAATGTCGCGCGAAAAAAATTCAGTAAAAAAAGAGGAATGTCGCGCGACAAAATTTGATAAACGGAAGAATGTCGCGCGACAAAATTTTCAAAAAGGAAAAATTCTCGCGCGACAAATTTCTCAAAAAAAGATTATTGTCCGGTTGCCATTTTTTCTGGGGTGGTACTTTCTTTTAGCGTCAAAAGACGCTTTTCTAGCGTCAAAATACTTTTTTCTAGCGTCAAAATTTTTCTAGCGTCAAAATACGTTTTTCTAGCGTCAAAATACGCCATTCTAGCGTCAAAATACGCTATTCTAGCGTCAAAAGCCAGACCCTTTTCATCTGCCATCAAAATGAATTTTTGCCGTGAAAATGCTTTTCTGCCGTGTAATAGCTTTTTCTGCCATAAAAATACTTCTTTCTACCTTCAAAACTTCCACTGTCAAAGATGTGGTCGTTATTTCCTGTTTTATTTCCTTTTCATTCTACTCAATCCCTATTCCCACATCTTCAAAATTATACTCTACGCCACATGATTCAGACCAGACAACTTTTATTCCAAATACCACACTCCAAGAACAAAGCGATAACAATGAAAACAAAACATATGGACATAGCACATCCTCCTCTTCACAGCAGGCCAAACAGTAACAGCAGCTAAAGTATAGTTACCGAGTTTCGCTGTAGCTGTTGGATAAGAGGCGTTGACCATACCAGACAGAACTACCAGACATACCAGACAAAACAAATAAACACGAACTTGGTCCACGATCCTTTGTTCAGCTGCATCCATTGTTCGAGGCAGTTTTCATCTTCAAAGTGGGCGATAGGATGATAGTTCAGACCAAATTGACGCTTTCTCACTTGTCCAATCTCAATGAAGGCTTCCATGTTGGCTGATCAACTGAAATTAAGAATGAACACCCGTGAAACACATAGAAACAAGAAATGGCATATGAGAACAAAATTTGACGCTAGAATAGCGTATTTTGACGCTAGAAAAACGTATTTTGACGCTAGAAAAATTTTGACGCTAGAAAAAAGTATTTTGGCGCTAGAAAAGTGTCTTTTGACGCTAGAAAAAAGTATTACTCTTTTTTCTGACTCAAATCCACGCCTTTTTTGAATTTTTGGTTGTTGATGGTTAGGTACGACGATTTGCATGATTAGTTGGACTAATTTCCGTTGTTTCTCTTTTTATTTGGCCTGTTTTCTTGTCTTCAGTCAATATTCACTGGCAAGGATTCGAGTTTCAATCGTCTGTCTTCGCAAAAAATCCCTCGAGTCCGGAAATCCCTCGAGACCTGTTCGACCCGAAAGCAATTAAAAAATGGACACAACAAGGAGGGTTACATTTCCTATTTTGACTTCAAAACCAGTCTAACCGGTTCTGTTAAACACAGACACAGTGAAGAGGTGGACTTAACAAACAGGATCGCCATGTAGAGAGTCGACTGTGTGCTAATCACTTTTAATACGTACCAAGACTCTCGTAAGTGCAGATTTTCGTCGGCTGAAACAACCCAACACTAATTTTTCCGATTACCAAAAATAACCACATGACACGAGAAGTTTATTTGTAACAACATTTCAACAAAAACAGGATAGACGATTACTAAATTGTAGTGAGCAATGTGACATTGTCGCCTTGAGAAGGATTAGCCCAGCTTCTTTCAGTTGAGAGTCTTCATGTGCAGCTCTTCGGCTTCATTCACCACAATGCTCATGTACTCATCGAATGCTAAATGGACTGAATGTATCAGAGAAGTAAGTCAAAATAAATTTCACTGACCGATGATGTATCCCTCCAGGCGGTAGATGACGTCTTCGTACAGCCGGATTTGGACCCTAGATCAACTTTGCAAGCAGTGGAAAATGAGATTGCTAGGCTATAACAAGCAAAAAACATGACTACAGCAAAGCCAATGAAATCACTAACCTACATCATCACTTTCCTCACTCTATCCGGCGCCATTTATAATACTTCAGAACTGAAAATTTATGGTAAAAACAAAGAAGGAAAAAAAGATGATGTAATAGAAATCAAGCACAATCATCAAAACAGATGCGTTATCCTTCTACCACCAGTTTTTTTGCTGAATTTAAGCATAAAGTGGCTCCATCTGTCCAGATAGAACAATCCGCACAGTTTTTATACAAGATATACATCCAAACCCTGACAAAAGGGTGGAGCATAAAAATATCAAAAAAACGATTTTGATTTTTTTTTATTTTTTTCAAAGCGGATATCCAAGACTCATTTTAGTTGATTTAATCCATTTTGATTAATTTCCTCAACATGAACTAATCATGCAAATCGCTGTTACCTAGCCATTGACAACCAAGAATCTGAAACAAAAGCATGGATTTGGGCCAGAAAAATGTACTGCCCTTATAAAAAAGCAAAAAAAATGCATTTGAAAATTAAATGTATTTCAAATTCGCGCCAAAAATAAAACCTACAGGCCTAATTTTCGTACACACTCATTTGGGCGAAACTCATTTGGGCGCCCTCATTTGGGCGCCCTCATTTGGACGAAACTCATTTGGGCGCCCTCGTTTGGGCGCCCTCATTTGGGCGCCCTCATTTGGGCGCCCTCATTTGGGCGCCAATATTTTATATTGGTTTTTAAATGTCTCAGATAGTCTGAAAAGGATATGTTAACCCAGGGATAGTAGGGAAACCATCACGTACCCACATGTAAAGGGTATCCAGCAGCTGGATTCCAGCTCCATAATCCTGAAATTTTACATTTAGTGAAAATCGATCAAAATCCATTTTATCCTATCCGAAATCAAGTGCTAAACATGTTTTGGTAGTTCCATAACATTTTCATTTGGTGTTGCCACCTGAAAACCTGGGTACCACCACCATTTCTGCCCACTCTTTAAGCCCAACATTTTGTGTCCCCAAGTTAGTGAACTCGGACTAGCAAAACATTATAATTTTAAAATTTCTCCACAAGACAAAAATATCACTGTCCGGGTACTGCTACACTACCTGAGTTCCCCAACCTGAGTATGACTATCTGGGCACAATAAAACCAAGTGGTTGTCCACCTGGATCGAAAAAATTTTTTCGTTTTTCATGTTCCGAATCTTGTTTTCTGGAGTGATTCGGGCATGCTAAAGATGGTTTGATAGTGGTAAAAGGCCATTTTCTTGAATATTTTTTGAGTTTTGGAAAATAATTGATTTTACCGAAAACTCGATTTTATCAAAAATCAATAAATTTTCGAGAAAATGGCATTTGACCACTATCAAATTGTCTTCAGCGTGCCCGAATTAGTCCAGGAAACAGGTTTTGGAAAGTGAAAAAAATAAAAAATAAAATTATTTTTTTTGTGATCCAAGTGGATCACCACTTGCTTTTGTCGGTACATGGGATATCCAGCAAAACTACTGTTGGTTCATAAGAACAATGTTTGAATTAACAAGTAAAATAGTGAAGACAAAAATATAAAAACATTGCGTTTCGTAAATTTATGTGGATCAATTCGCTCTGGATCAATTCGACGCCGCCCGGTGGATACCCTTCATGGGTGGGTACTTGGTGGTTTCCCTACCATCCCTGGGGTTAACATATCCTTTTCAGACTATCTGAGACATTTAAAAACCAATATAAAATATTGGCGCCCAAATGAGGGCGCCCAAACGAGGGCGCCCAAACGAGGGCGCCCAAATGAGTTTCGCCCAAATGAGTACGAACCCTAATTTTAGGTCGGTTGATGTATTTGAAAATAGGGCTAGTTAGCATGCCCCTTTAAAATCTGCTATTTGTCCGTGAAAAAGCAGGAATTTTTGCACATCTCACAGCATTTTATATCAGCTTGTTCCTGCTTTTTGTAGATTTTTTTGGTTTAAATTTCTGCTTTTTTGAAACAAATTCTGCTTTTGCGATTTTCGATCTGTGAACCCTGCCTCCAGTACCCTTAACCTTGGTCACCCAAGGCAAAAAGTCGATTTTTGGTGAATTTTTTTCTAAAAATGGTCGACCGGGCCCCCTTTTAACGTGTTTTATACACGTTTCAGTAGCTAAAACGCGAAAAAGTGGCGAAAACCTCTTTTGGGCAGCCCCATCATAAGGCACTTTAGCCTTCCTTTGTAGCACTTTTTCGATTCCTGTCGTAAAATTTTGTTTTAGCAAAATGTCTAGCAACAGAAATTCTAACGGTGGTCAATTTCTTATGATTTCGATAATCCTGATCAAAAGAATCATGATCTAGCAGAGTATGGAAGACGAAAGCGAAATCGATTTATCCGCATCATCCGAATCATCGACCAGCTTATGGTGCCAAAGTATGCAGCAGCCGCTACCAAATCAGCCGCCTCTCTTCTATGTTCCAATGATGCCAATGCAAGTGCCAGCGATGATGCCTGAGAGAATGATGCAGCCTTTCGTTAGAATGCAGCAGCAAAATTTCCAACCGACGCCTCCTTCTGATCAAGCTAGTACGCCTCGAAGAAGCGTGGCCGATTTTAACAGTTGTCTGATTGCAAGAAAGCAAGAAGAGAAAATCAGAAAACTTGAACAGAAGTGTGCGGAAATGAAGCGTGAAAAAGAAGAGTCCTCCAAGTACAGGTATGTCACCAATGTTTTATGTCTTAATTATACCTCAAAAAATTTAAGCATCAAAAAAGTTTCCATTGCAAGTGATTCTGAAGCTGATGAATGTCCTCCGTTGGTAACTGTATTTTCTACTACGTGTATGGTCGTGATTACTCTAGCCATTTTTTAGGCTTCTAGTCCGCATAAGCACAGGAAGAGAGGAAGAGTCATCGACATAACAGTCACAAAAAGCAAGAAGGGGCATAATAAGAGCAAGCGTCGTCGAAGATCCTGTTCCTCTAGCAGCTCAAGCAGCTCAAGTCGTTCTTCTTCAGTGGAAATCTTGGGGAGCAGACAGAACGGTCACAAAGATATAAAGGTTGAGAACGTAAGTGCAGCTAATGTTATGCTCTCCTGTTTGATGCCGTTCTGCTTTTTTAGATGTTCGACGTGAAAAGTAACCCTTGGAAGCTTCTCTCTTCGTCAGAATACGGGTACAAAACTACTCATTTGGTGGTGGAGACAGAAGGTGATCCCAAAAATCTCCTGTATGGTCGGTCTTACAAGTCGGAAATTGCAAGTCACAAATCTCTGAGCGGTGCTCTTTCAAATCTCTTTGGTGCCATTGGTTTCATTGAGGCTGTGGTCTCTGTCAGAGATCCTCGCTATTTCGATCTATTGAGCAAGGGAGAGAGGAAAATCAACAAGTGGAAGGGTCTTTTATCACCGAAAGCCACTAGGAACTGTCAATGTTGAGCCTATTCCAATATCACATGAAAAATATACGCCTAAAGAGGTATGTTTGTTGACGTTAGCTTCTTAAAAACAGACTTATTGCAATATTAGGAGATTGTCACTACCTGTGTTGCTAAAATGAACCCTGATGATTACGATGACTACGTAAAGAGTAAATTTTTGTCGTGGGAAGAAGCGGGATTAGAAGAGAAACGAATTCTGCTTGCTACTCGTATCAACATTGAGCCGAACGATGTGGATGCTTGCATAAAGTTCGTTCGATTGCAGGTACCAAAATAATTACTCAGTGCCATCGACATGATTAACTTATTTGAATGTTTTAGGATCAACTGATGGCATTCAAAGAGTCGGGAATCGCTGCAGCAGAAGTTCGGAATAAGCGAGCGCTCTACCAAATCAAGCAATCCATTATTTCCAAATCCTTGAGGTCCAACGTTCAAGTATCGCTCTTCGGCTAGAAATGCTTGATGTCGCCGAAGCCTGCTATGGGTTCAATTCGGATGAGTTTTCCGATATGGAAGGACGCGTAATATTTCTCTATTCACATGCTTACTCTTATGACCTTAACTTTTTCAGCTCATCAATGAGTTTCCAAACAATATCGTGATGTGGGAAGCACTGTTGCGAAAAAGGCAAAATAAGCTCGCAAATTTCGAAAGCACCGAAATGGTATAGAAGTCATCTTCATTTCTGTTTAGTGTCATTATGTTTTTAGCTAGGAATGATTGACAGATGCCTGAGCAATATGCTTCGTTATCGCGGAAATGGTTTAAACAGTGAAGCAGCGACTGATGACTTCCTCGTCTCCCTTGTTGTTTATCGCTGCAAACTTCTGATAGAGTGTGGGTTCGCTGACCAAGCTGTAGCCTCTTTGCAAGCTTTGACGGAATTCCACTTCTTTCCGTTGATGGATCAGTCTCTAGTAGATGAAAAGTTTGTAGATAAATTCAAGAACTTCTGGACGCAGGGTATTCCACGAATCGGTAATTTGTTATTTTTTCGTCTTGAGTATTTAATACGAAGGATTTATAGGTGATGATGGTTCATTGGGTATGCTGTTTCGATTTCGTCGTCCGGACTGTATCCAAGACTGATTTGTTTTAGGATGGTCTAGGTCTAAACTAATGCGTTAGCACCTTCTGAAGAATGCGCCGATTTGCAGAAAAGAATTGCTTAAGATCAGGAAAAAAGAAGAGTTGATTCTTGCAACTTGCAGTCAGAAAACGGGTGTGACGGCAGAAATTTGGAGGCAGCTCGAGACTTTCCGAATCAAGCTAGTTGGAGACCAGTCAGAAGTCCAGGCACACCGCACGAATTATATGAGGTAGATCTGCTCAACCCGGATCATCTACAGATTTATTTATCTGTTTATTTTAGTTCGCATCTAGAAAAGTGTCTTTTGAAGAAGTTCGACCGCTGCTTTTCCCATTCTCTGATAAGAGTTGCGCTGAGTACCTTGTCTTCAAGATATTACAACTCTTTGGTGCTGTTATTCCCGGAATGGTAACTTGCTGCGACGTATGCTGTCAGTTTGTGAACACTTAATTTCACAGAAGGACGATTCGCACGAGGGTATTTTGCGTCGACTCTCTTCTGATCTTTTCCCAAGTTGCTCGCTTCGCTATGAGAGCATGAGTGAATTTTTGGACAAATTTCTGCTTCTGTTGTCCAGTGCGGAAGAAGCGGATGTTGTGAGGATCTTGTCTGCTCGTGAACTGACGTAATCATTTTAAATAATTTAATCGACCCTATAATTTTTTCATTTAGCTATGCGCATTTGCAATTATCTGGACCAGACCTAGATGCCGGGCACGGAGAAAGCGGTGAACTTGCGCAAGAGAACGCTCGAAAGTGTGGACAACATCAATGAGGCAGAGAATTTGGCAATTACTTTTTACATGCTGAAATCCGTGTGTTTTCTGTCCGTTTCTAAACGTCTCAACTTTGCAAGTTATTTATTTTAGTACGAGAATAGCGGTGACAGAGCTGGTTCTTTGAAGCTTTTCAAATTTCTTTCAATGGTTTTTTCTGCGCTTTCGTCATGTATTTGGTCCATACAGGTTAAATCTTTATCTGAACACTCATTTCTGTAAGCTTTAATGTTCGGCAACTTCAGAGTCTCAGGGATCGCCTTATTTACCTAAGAATGGCCAAAGCTTTTTGTCGTCGTCTTCCTGCTGCGGCTGATCAGCTTTCTCCTGGCGCTCCAAAGACGCTAACTAAAAAGTCGTTCCTGTTGAGGCTTGGTGTGCAGGGAAACGCTAGAGAAGTCGGTTCTTTTTAGGTTTTAATTGTGTCAAATATAATCGGTTTATCGGTTACAGTTGACTAATGAACTTGAGCAAAAGGATAGAGCGTGGAATAGCTGGATGGCTTGCTTGAAAGATTCTGCTAACAGCGCTCACTCGAAGTTTGACTGGTTAGCAAATGAAGCTGAAATTATTCTTGAGCTGGCTGCTGCCTTCTTCTCAGAGGTGACTGATGGCGGCTTAATGAAGAAGTGGAAGGTGTTCGACCGAGCAGCAACTGAATCTCCGTTGGCGAAGAGCTTGAAAGACCGTCCAGCTGTGCAGAAGCTTCGTTGCAAATTTTACAGTAATGAAGTGAAGAAATCAAAGGCGTTCTCTCCTAAACTGCTTCTTCGATTGCTGAAGGATGGCATGGAAACATTCTCTGATGAAATTTATTTTGTCAAGAAATTCATCGAGCTGAGTCACCATTTCGATGCAGTTGTTTATTTGAAGATAAATCCGGGCATTAGTAATTTTGATTGCGTCCTTAGGTGTTAAAAATTACTTATTGCTTTCAGGTTGGCTCCAGAGGCGGATTCGCTGCAGTGCTCTGCTTGTATTAGGACTTAAAAAGTATGCTCAAGAAGGTCAGAATCCAGCTCGGATTTTACAAGAAGTAATCTCGATTGCTGTACGGGAAGAAAATAAACTTGTTTTGCCTGATGCTTATTTGTGGTGCTGGTTGCTATCCCATGATGCAGTGAAGAAGTCGGCAAGAGGAATGGAAGAGGTTTATTATTTGTTGTAGATATTGATCTAATAATATTATTTTCTAGGCTTTTGCATTAGCGCGTGAGCACTGTCCATGGAGCAAGCAGCTTATATTGGAGAGCATCAAGACTCGTGGTCTATTCAAAGAAATACTCCCAGAAACTGCAAAGATGTTTTATTCAAGTGGGTTGCAGATGTATTGGGATCCTGATGAAATATCGCGACAACTAGTTCTTTGAATTTCGTCGAAAAACAGTATAAGTAATATTCTTTTATTGAAACCTTGTTAGGGTTTGCTCTTCTTCGTCAATAAAATTTTTTCCGTGATTTTTGTTGTTGTTCATTGCTCCTTGCAGAACTTTCACACCTTTTCAGGGTCACGTGGTGAATACTGCCAATCTCCTATGACTATTTTTGACGTATAATAAAATTATTGACAAAATTTTGTGTTCCATGAGGCTGTTTAGAACGGAACGTATCAGAATCCTCTCGGACTGAAATCCTCTCGAGGACGAAATCCTCTCGGTCAAAATCCTCTCAGTCATAATTCGCCCGGACCAAAATCCCCTTGGCCAAAACCCTCTCGCAGTCAAAAATTATTTTATGATAGCTATCCAAATCTCTCGGTTAAAATGGCCAATTTTTCAAATTTTTGTTGCATGTGGTCTCGGTGGATACGTGACACAATATCCCCGCGCCACAATATCCCCACGGCCACAATATCCCCGCGCCACAATATCCCCACGGCCTCAATATCCTCGGACACAATATCCTGTGGCCACAATATCCCCGAGCTACAATATCCCCGCAGTCACAATATCTCGGACAAATGTAGTGGTTCGAATCTTTTTGAGTGCACACTTTCATTTTCAGGGATATATATCTCAATCGGGCTGAGGCTCTTGGTAATTTCACAATAAATCATAAGCGCTTTCATTGAACATTAGTAAAGTGCTTTATTCATGAAGTATATCATACTTATAAACAATGAAAACAATTTTATCATTCCAGTGATCCATAACAAACTTGTGAGCTAATTCTCTAAGGTGTTGTCCAAGCTCTTAGTGGACTAAAAGAGCCACCAACCAAACCAATTGGTCGTCCATCTGGTGCGATTTTTTAAATGTTTTTCGGGTTCCAAAATATTTTTTTGCTCTAATTCGAGCCTTCCAAAGAAGGTTTTATAATAGTAAAATGCCATTTTGTAGGGTGTTTTTTTATTTCTGGTAAAATCGCCCAAATCGCATTGTTTCACTCCCAAACTATTTTTAGATTTTCTGAAGTAGTGCACGTGAAAATTTTGTTAAGCCGAAACATAATGAAAAAAGTTTGCCTCAGGTGGACATCCAGATTGACCACTTGTATCCGGATATGTAGTTAGTTTTGTTTATTTGAACCTGTCTTTTGGGTTTTTTAGTCTGAATTTTTTAGTCTGAACCAACCAAACCAAGTGGTCGTCCATTTGGATAAAAAAAAATCAAATTTTTTTTTATCTTTTCAGGTTTTACAACTGTTTTCTGGACTGATGCGGACACGCTGAAGATGGTTTGATAGTGGTAAGATGCCGTTTTGTAAGGTATTTTTTGAGTTTTGGTAAATCGAGCTTTGGTAAAATCAATTATCCCAATACTCGAAAAATACCATACAAAAACCTTTTTTAACTATTATCAAACCATCTTCGTCGTGTCCGAATTAGTCTAGAAAACAGGTTTTAGATCATGGAGAACGTAAAAAAATTTTTTGATCCAAGTGGACGACCACTTGATTTAGTTGTTGCATGGAGTATCCAGTAGAACTGAAGTTGGATCACAGAAAAACATTTTGACCCTACTATAGAATACCCCCCCCCCAAAAAATCCGACCTTTTAAAACTTAAGTAAAAAGTACCCAAATTTATGTCCCAGACCCCGGAAAATGTGCGCAAACTCTTCATTAGTCACAACTTCCGTACGCTGGCCTACCCCCAAGCCTAAGGGCTAAGCCTAAACTTGTTGTTTGCAAGGGTAGTTACAGCAATTTTTAAAGGTCGGATTTTGGGGGGGGGTTATTCTATAGTAGCGCCAACATTTTAAATTTTAAAAGCTCATTACAAGCCGAAAATATTACTACCCGGGTACTACTACACTACCTGAGTTCTAGATGATGAAAATTCTTTGGAAATTTTCACAGAAATCAATCAATCGAGATTTTAAAATTTTCACGTGTTTTATGGGCAAGTAATGGCTCATTCGAAAGGCCTTAATGTGAGGAATCTTTTGGCAATAACTTATCGTTTTCGTTTCGCTTTGAGACACCATTTCGTTTTCATTTCGTTTCGCAAATTCATTCGTAAAACCGATTTCGTATTCGTTTTCAAAAACACTTCAAAAACATATTGTGGCCGTGGGGATATTATGGCCGGGGATATTGTGGCCGCGGGGATATTGTGGCCCAGAGATATCGTGTCCGGGTCTTGGTCGAGGTCTATTCTCAGTGGTTTTAATCAATGTTCAAATGGTCCGATGTACCCTCAGTAGTTTTGATCGATCCTCAATGATCCTGATCCAGCCATTATGTTCTTTATTTCGTGATATCATTTCGTGATCTATCTACTTATAGTAGTCTTGTTCCACATTCGATGGTCTGGAACGTGTGGATGTCTTTATTTTTCATTTCGTTGTTCGTGGCGTGAAAAAATTTGCGTTATCAAAACCACTTTAATTTTTAACTACTTTAATTTTTTCTATTAAACCATCATGGGTGATTATTTTTCAACCCCAAAATTATGAAATTATAAATAAATAATAACTCTAACTCTTAAATCCTAGTAAAAAAGGGGGGTTTGGGTTTATTAGAGAGTGGGGGATTAATAGAGAATATACAATACGCCTCAAAATAAACTATTTGGTTTTGTCTGACTTTAGGGGAGGGGGGGGTGTATGCACTATTTTGCACCATCTTGAAATGTGTAGGTTTCAAAAACGCCAAAATCCGCACCACGCTCGGTACAGATTATAGCAGTTCGTAAAGTACTCAGGATTCGTACCAAAAATAGAGATTTCAATCATTTTGCCCAAAATGAACAATTTTGCACCAAGCGTGGTTTAAATCTCAAGTGATTTCTGAAAATCATGTTTTCTGCACTATGCATAGTACAATTTATTGAGAATTGCTCAATCGACTGAATACGCACTGCCGACGGTACGTATTCAGAGCACTTCCGAAATTCAGTATATGCAGAGAACAGCTTCACTTAGCATATTATCTTTGACGTAGAAAGTAATCGACTCCTCTCGGTTAGTAACTTTGTACCTGACCATTCTACAGGACTCATCCTGATGTTGCTGGCTCAGAACAAGCTGATGGCATCGCAGAGGTTCTTTAGGCCACGCCTGATACTAATCGTAGCAGGTCATTGCATTTTTTTCGGCTATTTTCTTCCACTTTTTGTTTTTCGACAGAAGCATTGGCTGTCGGTTGATCAAAATACACAGTTGGAGGTAGTACAAAGTAGCAGGTAGTCATCTCTTCCGGGCTTGTTCCTCTTTAATTTCTCTCTTTCCCAGTACTTTTGCTGCGTTAGTCGATGCCCAATCAGTGCGTGACTGTAGCTGCGAGAAAGTGCAAGCTTCCGATCAGCCTAGTAGTGTAGAAAGAACAATGGTGCATTGGCCTACCAGCTTAATAAGAAGATCCTGACAGTTGCTTCGGCCCTAACTATTGCGCAGACAATCTGAGAATCAGTAGGCATTTCTTTTACATTCCCTTTCGTGTCGCTTAATGATCAAAAATTTAGGTAGAAAATCAAGAGAGTTTCTGGATGCTGGTCTACAAGAGAATGCCATGAATTCAACAGAAGAATCCAGTAGTTCCATGTTTTGTTTAATGTTTTTGATTTCTTTGTAATAAATTATATGCCTTTTATTGTATTTTTGCGTGATCAGTGATATCCCCTAGCTCAGCTCCTCAATGTCTCCATGTTCTGCCCAGTACCGATTCGGAAACATTTATTGTCCCGACCATTGAAATTCTTATTGAGGTTAAAAAGGTCAGGTGGCTTAGTTAAAGAGCCAAAAAAGGTTCGGTAACCCTTTGACAAGGGTTTTCACAGAATTGAAAGATTGAAGCTAGGTGGCCCAAAAGAAACAAAAACTATGTAGAAATACCTGAAAAACCCACGTGACCACTACCAGAATGTCCTCCTGACGCAGGAGGGCAACTTAACTTTTTTTTTCACCCAATGAACTAAGTTTTGGGTCAAAGTGTGGCGAATAACCACTCAGACGTGATAACCAGGTTGGCCTAGTGGAAAAGTGGGGGTGTGGATGTGTAAAATTGGTCGTAAGTTCGAACCCCACTAGGTGGGCGTTATTTTTATTTGTAACTGTAACAATGGTTCTAATCCTGATTCAGGATCTGCACGTGCAAATCGTATATATCATTTCTTAAAAGCACTCTGGATGTGCACCATGACAAGTAAAAAAAAAGTACTTTTCCAAAACTCCGGTTTTTGCACCATGCACCAAAAAAATCAGTCAATTTCGTTAAAAATGCTTATTTTGCACCAAGCGTGGTTGAAATCTAGAGTGATTGTACCACTTTTTGTACCATGCACGGTACAATTTAATGAAATTTTCTCAAATCGCCTAAATAGGAACTGAGCCGTCGGTGCGTATTTGGTCGATTTTGGGGTTTTTGCTTGGTGGTGAAAAAAATAGTCTACCCCCCCCCCCCCCCTAAAGTCAGACAAAAACAAATAGTTTTATTTGAGGCGTATTATACGGTAAACAAAAAACGGAGAAATAGAAAATGTGAAAGAGCTCCAAGGGAGAGACCCTGACTGTGACCCGGGGGAACTTCGATGAAATTTTTCTGTAAATATTTGTATGGCGTGCCCAAGTTCCTGACAAATCTGGCTCTCAAGCTTTGAAGGTCCGCAAAACGTGGTAGAAGGGTCACTTAAGTAAAAAACGGCCTGCTGGCGGATGAGGTCTAACAAATGCGCATGGCAATTTGCAGTCTGTTTTATTATCAATTCGACATTACCGACCTGAGTGCGATCGGGCATTGACATTACGGCATTTGCAGATATCACTTTTGCATGTGCGACTTTGTAGTTTGAAATTCGTGGCTTAATATTTGCATTAGGACATTTATGTTCCGACATTAACCCCTTTTTTCCCACGGGTATGAAAATTAACCTAAAAATTCAAAATTTTTTTTTCTTTGGAAACATCATATACAGGGAAAAAGTACTGGTTTTATTATAAAAATGTTGTCAAAAAAAGCATTTGATAATGAAAAATATGAGATTTTGCTATTTGCGTTAGTTTTTCACGTGGAATTCTTTGAAGCAAGGTACGGGATGCAGGCCTACATTACATCTTTCGCATTTCTTGTTAGTTCTCCCATCACAAACCCCGCAGTGAAGAGATAAGTCTGTTGTGGCAATCCAATGATTGTACCGTCAAGCCGTACACTCTCATTTACTTGCTTAGAAGTTAGTTGTCTATCTTGAGATGATCTTCGGCCGGGTCCTGTGGGTGGACTTCCATATGTTTGCATATAGGAGGTGGCAACATAGCGGCGAAACTGGAGGTAGTCCCACTTGGGGTGGACTTTTCTATACAACTGCCAGGCGTTGTGCACTGCAGTATCTACTCCAAAGCAGAAGCACGACCACCACCATTTTTTGGAGCCAATGGAAACCCTATAGTTATTGATATTTTGGTCCATTCTGTCACACACCACCCATGTGCTTGTTGTAGGCTACAGTGTTTGGCTGCTCGATCTGGATCCTTTTCTTTTCCTTGGCTGACCAACGGCTTACGGAGGGATCCAGGGAGTTGCCCGGGTATTCACTGTATTGAGGGGACTGAGCTAAATCTCTTTTTGTGTCCACTCCCTGGACTTCGAATAGCCGGCTAGCGTGTCTGGATCTAAATTTTCTGTTCTATAATTCTAATACACAATTACTGCAAATACCTTGTGCAGGCACAACTTTTACTACTACTGTCGCTGCCGGCTCCTCATCAACTCTCTCTCCTCATCGCCCACTTCTACTTCTTCAAACTCCATGACTTCCTCATCAGAGTCCTGTGCTTCCGGAGGGATCGCAACAATCTCCATTTGTTCCACGTCCACATCCTCCGACTCTAACAAGGATAGACACTCGAAGAGATTGACCAACTCTCCCATATTAGGCGAATTTACTTTAGCAAAAATAATATATTTGTCGATATAGTGTTGTACAAAATCAAATGACAAAGGGAAAGTGACTTCCTTCCTTGTTTCTTCAAAATAGCCAGCTGTATTTCAAAAGAACTATGTCAACTAAGAGAAAAAAGAAGCATAAAACATATGCTAATAGAATGACTCATAACTCTTCTTTCTACTGATGAAACACTATTTTTGATATCATTTTTACAATAAAACCAATAATTATGCCCTATATACAACGTTCCCAAAAAAAAATAAAAAATTCAAATTTTTTTGAAAATTTAATTGGGCGAAAATGGGTTAAAAGACGTAACATTTCACGTCTTAACATTTGTGGTATGTAATTTACAAACAATGAATCTGCACATTTATTTTTTTCATGTTGAGATTTACAGATGGTATTTTAACGTAGGCAAAATTCGTTTATCGACAATTTGGAACAGTCATTTGCAGATGCAACATCTGCAGACCGTCTTTTGCAAACGCGAAATTGGAAGACAAGACATTTGCAGACCGGTATCCGCAGATGCGGCATGTGCAGACTCTCTTTTGTAGACACGAAAATTCAAGGCAATTTATTTTAGCTTGAAGAGAGTGTGTTCTTTCAAGTATTTTTAAGTATTTTTAAAACTGCTAGGTGACGCAAAAAATTAGGTGCTGGTAAACCATTATTATTTTCTTCAGTTCTTATAAAAAATAATGAAAAGGCGGATTTAAGATGACATAGCGTAAATCATCAATATAAGACCCAAGTCTGATATCAAAACACGGCTGCCAGATCTGCTAAACCGAAAATCAGCAAAATTTCTCAAAAAATCAGTGGGCACTTATGCTGTTTGTAACACCACCACACCCCCCACCCCTCCTTTTTGGATCAGAACATCATTATATCTTAGAGAAAATACAACAGAGTAAGGCTCGTCGAAAACCAAATAATTATATTCGATGGCGTAAAAATAGAAACGGGGGAAGTCTTCTTGTGGACTCGAAATCAGGAACTTAAAATAAAGTAATGCAATTTGGTCAATGTTGTAAAATTTTCAGGGGTAGGCGAAAACCAGATGGCTTAGGACCCACTCCAGAATGGCCAAAGCCAAAAATAATTGTTTTAACTAAGGGGGGGGGTAGACTTTTTTGGGAAAAATCGATTAAGCGGATCGGAATTCCAGTCAGATGGGCTTTATCGCTCAGAAACTTAGTTTAGGGTGGTTCAAAGTGAAATAACGTAAATCTGGTTGAAAAGAGCATTTGACTTTTTTCTGACACTCAATTCTGACAGTTAATTCAGTCAAGGTTATTTGTCCGTCTAACGCAGAATTTAATATTGCGTAGAATCACACTAAAAATTATCAAAAGATTGTAAAAGTTACAAAAATATTTAAAAATTCCGGTTTTGCTCTTGGCTCCTAAAAATTTTCTCGAAAAGTTCTTATATCTTGCCAGAAAATTCACCGAAAAAGTTTCGATCAGTATAAACTTGTAGGAAAATTCCTCAACTACAACCCTCTAACAAAAAAATTCGAAAATGTTAACAAAGAAGGTAAAAAAAACTGCTTTTGAAGTGAGAAAAGAGGCGAAAATGGGGTGTACATCACTGAGTCCAATTAAGTGGTCCCCTGTTCTGGAAACGCAAATTTGCTCTTTATTTAAGTTTTTGCTGAAAATTGCGATTGAGTTCCGATTTCTACGGGTTTTCCGGAAAATTCTGAAGCATTTTTCGATTTCTATTTTCTCCAGAAAAATAGAAAACCCTAGAAAAAAGTACAAAACGTAACACGCTAATTAATAACGCGCTAATTTAATTTTTTTTTGTAAAAGATACACTTACGAACTATATATATTCAACACAAATATGTGGAAGGTGAATCTGAAAAAATCAACCGTTTCCTATACCTAATATCGACCCAAGTAATCGACACAGTGTCATACCGCCCTTTAATCAACTTTGTTTAGGACTGTCTAAAAACTATTTTTAACTAGTAATATTTCCATGAAAAGACTAAAAAGCCCTTTAAAGTTTGCTGTCCTCATTCATGTCTCCGACAAGGGTTGTTCCCCGCCGAGTCAAGAACATTTCATAAATCATTAAACTTCTGTTCGGATTTTTCACCTTGGTTTCTAACACAACTAAGCCTAAAATTAAGTTATGGGCATTGTTTTGTTAGAAACCAAGATGAAAAACTCGTACGGAAGCTCAAATGATTAGGCGAAATTTTTTGAATTGGCGGGGGACAATTCACAACGCTCGGCTATGGCTCTTTGAATGTGAAGTGTATGAGGTGTATTCGGAGAGAAGGAACCAGATAAAGTTTCAGAGGGCCACTAGCTAAAAAATGAAGATGTTGAACACAGTTTCTTTGACGGAAATAGGGCTCCAACGGATGTCGGAAGTAGGATGTCGAAGGCGATACTGAAGTCAGGGTGACTCCAATAGACTTCCGACTTCTTACTTACCATTTTTCTCAGAAAAGCCCATTTTGAGTTTCACAATTTTGAGTTTTTTATCTAATTTTATCGGTTGTTGTTTTTTATTTGCCTCAACTTGTATATAAAGCCTAAGACGATTCCGCTCTTTCTGGTGGCAGACTATGAATCACTGCCAAAATACGCTATTTCTATAATTACTCGAATCTAGTATAATCCTACGTCGCAATCAGCCCAGCACTGATTCGGTACGTGACACAATAACCCCGCGCCACAATATCCGCACCACAATATCCCCGGCCATAATACCGTAATTCTCTAATAAGCCGCCCCCCCCCTCTGGTTCAAAATCGTGTTCTTGGCATTGTGTTTTTGACCCATTTTTTGAAGACTCCTTTGGCAAGTTACCCCTCAATTTGTAGCCAGTGAGATGAGCTACAAAAATAGATGGTGACTTGCCTAACAGTGGTTTTCAAAACATAGGTCAAAAACACAATGCCAGAAACCCGTTTTTTGAATTTAGGGGGGGCGGCTTATTAGAGGAATTACGGTATCCCCGGACAAATGTATTGGTTCGAATCTTTGTGAGTGCACGCTTTTTCAGTTTTGGCAATTTATATCTCAATCAGTCTGAGGCTCAAAAATATTGTACCCTATCCAGAATCCTGTCCTAATGCTAAAATAGCTATTTGACTTGCAGAAGCTTTAGTTTTGTAGTGGTTTTGAAACCCGTATGTAATTCA
>SADC01000970.1:0-18927 GCA_004194705.1 Ditylenchus dipsaci
TGGCCGTTCGTTCGCCCAAGGCGAAAAACACTCTGCTGCTGCAAGATGTCGCAAGAAATCGTGAAGCCGAAAAGCACTTTGGCCATGCTCCTGGTGTTCCTGGTATCATTGGACTTTTCCGTGTTGTTGGTTGTTAATCTAAACTTCCTTTTAGGCAGTCATACAAAGCCTTCTGTTCGTTCAAAGGGGCGCAAGTTTGAAAGAGCCGTGGACGCCGCAAGTCTCGTGGATACAAAATCTGAATAGCACCGTTTGTTTGATCCAGTTGACTTGTTTGTTGTTTGCGGTGTGTTTTGTTGAATAAATGAGTCGTTGGTTAGGGGCTTACGGTTTACTAGGTCGGTATTACTATGCGTTCGGCAAGGTTTTTTTGACTTTAGGTTCTGATTTCAATTTTTCAAAAGGGAAGTGCGAGTCGTATTTCTATGCGTTGAACACGCATTTGGGCCCCACCGCATTTGGGTCCAATTTTAAAAATTCAATATTCAAGGAGGCAAGCGCCGCACGGCAAGAATAACAGAAGATACCTAGATTATGTTGAAATTCTAAGTCCTAGTGAATTTGAGTCTGATTCAAAATGTGAAATGCAAGACAGTGATTGAGTTAGAAATTTATTCGATAAACAAAGAGATGGTTTACATTTGATTTTGTTTCCTGAGTGGATGATTTCTGTCGAACAATGTGGCCAACGATTCTTGCACCCAGATAATTGTCACTTCCCTTGAACGACGAGCACAAAACCTGAAAAACACCACACAAAGAAAAAAGACGGGCTGTACCCCGAATTTAAGCGGCGTTTGCTAAGTGGTCGATTTGCTAAGCGGTCGGTTTTGCTAAGAAAAAATTTAAGCGCGAAATTTGCTAAGATTCACAATTTAAGCGCTAATTTGCTAAATGGTCGTTTTTGCTAAGATTTTTTTTGCTAAGTAGTTGGTGGAGAATTTTTTTGCTAAGCGACAAATTGCTAAGATTTTTTTGTTAAGGCGCCCATTTGCTAAGAATATATTTGCTAAGGCATTCTTTTCTTAAATCCGATTTGTTAAGAACTTTCTGCTTTTTTGTACTTTTCCTTTTCTCAATATTCTGGTAGGGGATTAGAGATTTTTCCGACGGTCATTTTTCGGCCATTTTTTTTTTTGTTTTTTAACTGATTTGAATATGGGATCTAGGTAATTGATATTTTCAGATTGTTGTCCAAACTACACACAAACCATTCTAAACCACCTCAAGTACCTAAAACCACCTTAAATACCCAAACCAATCAGCACTCGAGCACATTGTGGCGTATCAGATAGATATTCATAGTTGTTTATAATTTGAAAAATAATAATCCGAAAAGTTTTCCCAAATAAGTAGTTTTGAAAGAAGACAGCTGGTAAGCCAGTAAAATTTGCAGAAGGCGTTTAAATACCCTTTTAAATAGGAAAACTACATCTTCGCTCGAAAAAATATTGGAAAATAGGTACATAATATGTATGTACATAAAAACATTTATAATGTTACTATTAAGTTAGAGTCAGCCTGCCTCAAGATGGCACTTTTTTTTAAAATTGTTTGGCGAGTTGTCTTTGCTAGTTCAGTTTTAAATATTGTAAGGATTTTGATTTGCCGATCGTTTTTCAATTGAAAAATAGTTCTGCCAAAAAGATCCGCGGGTACTCGATATAACGGCCCTCTAGTTTTAAATTAATTTTTTTAATTAATTATTTTTTTGAATTTATTTTAAAATTAGAGGGCCGTTATATGAGTACCCGCGATCTTTTTTGACAGGACTCTTTTCAATTGAAAACGATCGGCAAATTAAAATCCTTACAATATTTGAAACTGGACTAGCCAAAGACAACTCGCAAACAATTCAAAAATAGGGTAAAAAAGTGTTAGATATTGTCATTATATCGAGGCTTGACTGTAGGGGTGGATTGGTGGGTCTTATATCGAAGTAGGGTCAAAATTTGAATTCGAAATTGAACATATTTCATTACAGCCATATTAAACTGCAGTATTTTGACATCTTTCCGTTGACTAAGATCCAAGATAATTTTAATGCAGACGAAAATCAAGAGAATCTGGGCGCTGTTTTTGCTTACCCGACAAGAAAAGTATGCATCACTTTTATGTAAAAAAGCCCGGCTATCCGAACCTTTGGGCCCCACTCGCCAGAACCAAAGGGGTCCCACTCGCCAGAACCAAAGGGGTCCCACTGGCAGAACCAGAGGGGTCCCACTCGCCAGAACCAAAAAGGGTCCCACTCGCCAGAACCAAAGGGTCCCACTCGCCAGAACCAAAGGGGTCCCTGCTATCTTTGCCATTGTTTTTTTTAAATTGTTTTCATTCTGAATTTCCGCGTTGGTTCTTATGCGAAAAATATCATCATTTTTAATTTTTACTGTTTTGTGTTTTATTTCTCAATTTTATTTTTACGTATGGCTTTTAGATATGGCGCTCAGACGTGATGGACCTTCTAGGAATAATTTCTGGACTGTCGCCAAATTGGATCGGCTCTCAGAAGACAAATACTCACTTATTTACTTCCTTTACGAGCATGGCATAGCTTCTAAGAATAGAATATGTGCAAGAAGTGTGGCAAAGACAATATGAGATTTGAAGAAAGAGCAAATGGGTTTAGCTGTTTAAACCTCTTTTCGTTCGTTGCATGGATATTGTTTATGTTTAATTTTTGCAGGAACGTGCGATATTTGTGCGGAAAACGAATCCTCCCTGGTGGAGAAAATGTTCAGGCAACAAGGATTTCTCGTTGATACATTCATGTCTCAGACGAACTGCCATTGGTCGTAATCCTAAAATATATTCTTTTGTGGTTAGATTTGTTTCGTTTTAAGAATATATCCATGCTTTATTCTCATTCTTGTAGGACAAGGGCCTCGAGCAGCAGAAGATAGCAGAGGAAGTGGAATATCGACGCACAGTTGTAGCGCCTTGGAATCATTATTGTAGGGAGGCGGCGTACTGGGGCTGTTCAAAAACGTGCTACGCCTATTGGAGGAAATGGAGACGTTGTATGTCTTAAACTTTTTCAATTCTTAATTACTCTCATCGCTTTTTTTGCAGGTTGAAATAGACGAGAGAAAGTTTGGTAAACGGAAGTATAATCGAGGGCACCGCGTCGACGGTTCTTGGTTCTTTGGAGGAATTTCACGCAATTCTGGTGACGTTTTTCATGGTGCAGGTTGAGAAGCGTGACAAAACAACTCTCTTGCCTCTCATTCGACAATGGATTCTTCCACAAACAACAATCATTTGTGATGGATGGCGCGCTTACAATACTCTCGAAGAAAGACTATGAAGTGCTGCGTGTGATTCATGAGAAGACGTTTAAGACGCCGGCATCTCAGGTACCTACACATATTCCCGATCGTATCAGAAACGTAAGCTTTTTACTGCTACGTCTTATTATTACGTCACTAACTTATTACACACCAATGTGTAGTTATGGTTGGAATTCTAGGCAGTTCAACAAAATGCAATTGAGGCAACATGGGGAGCGGCCAAGAGGATGGTATTTCGAGCGCCAGGCAACCATAACCGCACTCATCTTCCAGGTGATTTGGCAAAGTATCTGTTTGTCAAGCATTGTCGCGTAAAGAAAATATAAGCCAGCTATTATTTTCATTCCTTTTTTATTACCCTTTTAGTGATCCTTTTCTACAAATGCTAAAGATTGTCAAGATGCTATGCCAGTGGAGATGATCTCGACTATTCCATTCTCGACGGTCATTGCGAATCCGAAACCAGCGGTTCGAAGAAGAATTGTCAAATGCTTTCCAGCCACAAGAAGTCAAGCGAGACATCGCTGAACCGGAAGTGCAGGGTGACGTTGCTGTACAAATCGAGGGACTTCCGAGCGGATTGGTGGTGGGATCAGATGTCATGGTTCCGTGGCCGTTAAGCGGGAAGAAGAAGATTTGTGCAGTCGTCGTAGAGATGTCCGCTGAAGAAATCACAGTTCAGTTTGGCACAGGAAAGCGGTTCCCTTATCGACGCTATCTATGGAATAAAATTAATGTCTTTCTGCCTGAATAGGTCATTGTATGTGAATAGTATTGCATTGTATGTGAATGATAATTAAAAAAAGATTTAAATAAAGTTTGTGAATGGGACCCCTGGTTTCTGGCGAGTGGGACCCTCTGGTTCTGCCGAGTGGGACCCCTTTGGTTCTGGCGAGTGGGACCCCTTTGGTTTGCCGAGTGGGACCCCTTTGGTTCTGGCGAGTGGGACCCTTTGGTTCTGGCGAGTGGGACCCCTTTGCTTCTGGCGAGTGGGACCCCTCTGGTTCTGCCGAGTGGGACCCCTTTGCTTCTGGCGAGTGGGATCCCTTTGGTTCTGGCGAGTGGGGCCCAAAGGTTCTGTTGCTCCAAAAGCCCTTAAAAAGGGGTTTTTTGTGTTGGGATGTGGGTGGATGGGCTGTCCTGGAAATGGTAATACTGTACTAACTGGTGACCATAAAGTTCGGAATGGACTTTTGAACTAATTTCTAGCAATAAAATTTATTCCCCAAAAATATTCCAAACATAGGTTTTGTAGGCCTTTCCTTCTCTTTCGAATGGTATATAAAGTTTCATTAGAATTTTTTAGAAAAGCCTTTATTTGGTTACAAACATATGTGAGGTCATTTTAGGATGTTGATAGGCATTTTTACCACTTTAGCTGATCAAAATTTTAACTAAAAGTTCAAGGCTACAGCACAATAAAAGCACCATGTTGTAGCGCAGTTCAAGAGCTACAAAAACCACTTACAGAGTAGCTTTTAAAAATATGGGTGTTGAGATATGGCTTTTTTGAAAAAAAAAATTTCTTGAAAAATTACCAAAATCTAAAAATTTGGATAAAATTTGATTTTGGTAATTTTTCAAGAAATTGTTTTTTTTTTTTTTCAAAAAAGCCATATCTAACACCCATATTTTTAAGAGCTACTCTGTAAAGTGGTTGTTGTAGCTCTTGAACTGCGCTACAACATGGTGCTTTTATTGTGCTGTAGCCTGAACTTTTAGTTAAAATTTTGATCAGCTAAAGTGGTAAAAAATGCCTATCAACATCCTAAAAATGACCTCACATATGTTTGTAACCAAATAATGGCTTTTCTAAAAAATTCTAATGAAACTTTATATACCATTCGAAAGAGGAAGGAAAGGCCTACAAAACCTATGTTTGGAATATTTTTGGGGAATAAATTTTATTGCTAGAAATTAGTTCAAAAGTCCATTCCGAACTTTATGGTCACCAGTTACTACTGTTTTTTAACTTTCAAATGCATTTATTGCAGGTGAATTTCGAGGAAGGCTGCTCTTCCACCTTCAACATTATTCCACTGCTTAATAGAGAAAACATCGAGTTAGAATCCGACCGAAAAAAATTGGTGGAATCTTTTGGTTAGTTTATGCACCAATTAGTTTATTCGATTCCACACTGGTCTTGAGATTTAACAGCAATATTTTTCATTTTAAAATTCAAATAAAACAAGTTATACACTTTTTGAGTGCCTTAGTCTCCCACTTTCTTGACGCCAAAAAACATTTTACTGACACTGGGCGCTGGTTACTTCTTCAGTGCAACCCCCCCCCCCCCCGCCATATTCGGATTTTTTGAAAAAGTAACACGAAATGATCTCCCGAACTGATTTATTCTGCTCAAAACGATAAAGAAACACATATAAACATTTTCTAAATGAAAAACAATGATTTTATAAAAAAAAGTCTGGCCTCCCACTCCTTAAGGCTTAATGGGCCCGATGTTGGGGGTTTGCAATGTTATAATTGCATTGTTCTAAGTTGCAATTTAAGTTGCATTGTCCAATTGCATTGTACTAAGAGTACACCCTGAATTTCACGCTGAACACGATAATGACAAAAATTAAGAAAAAATCACTATTTGCGGGTCAGCTGCCCCTACGAACCAACCAAGTCAGGATTTTCGCGAATGCAACTTGAAGAGGGCAGATCTCGTCAAAAATCGATTATTGGTATCACTGATTGCTAACTCAAACGAGAGCGCAGATCACGATAAACATTACGATAAACACTAAACATTCAAACGGTCTCTACCCGTTAGCGCCCAAATTGTTTGCGCCAAAAATCGTTACAGCCGAAACGTAACATTTTTAATTAATTAGCTTGCTACATATAGTTTTTCTAAGTAATTTCGTGCATATTGTCATTTACAAGTTAATACTCAAATTGATGCCAGAGAAAAGGGCTACATTAAAAAATTGACAATTTTGCAGATGTGGTCATTTACAACCTTATGCTTAAAATATAGCCCTTTTCTCTGGCATCAATTGAGTATTCACTTGTAAAATGACAATATCCACGAAATTACTTAGAAAAACTATATGTAGCAAGCTAATTAATTAAAATGTAACGGTTTCGGCTGTAACGATTTTTTGGCGCAAAACAATTTGGGCGCTAACGGGGTAGAGCGGCGCTACCATGTCAGCGAAAAAATTAATGCGAAATAATAGAATTGCGATAAGGCTGAATTGCGCAAAAATACAATTGCGCAAAAATTAGAATTCGTAAAAAATTAAATTTATTTTGAAATTATTTCGCAAAAATAGGGTTTTCGAAAAAAAAGGTTTGACAAATATTTGTTTGCTAAAATAAATGGTTTGTTCATAGTTTTCAACAGCCGTCGCACTTTTAGCTTTTTCCTGAATTTTCGGGTGGTCCACTTGGATGTCCCACCCTAACCCCAATTCCTGGGTAGGTACCTCCTTGTCAGGAGGGCGTCCACCTGGGTGACCTAAAAAATGGAAGTAAAAAATTAAGTTTACACTTAGTGGGACTAGAACCAGTAACCTCGGGGACGGCGACCCTCCCCAGCAACCCCTCCCCAATTTAGACCAGTTGGTCGACCACTTGGATCAAAATTTTTTTACGTTTTCGGGTTCCAAAACAATTTTTCTGCACTAATTCGAGCATGCTGAATATGGTTTGACAGTGCTAAATCACGTTTCATCGAGAAATTTTTGAGTTATCGCTAACGATTGATTTTGATGAACCAATCGTTAGCGATAACTCAAAAATTTCTCGATGAAACGTGATTTTAGCACTGTCAAACCATATTCAGCATGCTCGAATTAGTGCAGAAAATTGTTTTGGAACACGAAAAACGTAAAAAAAAATTTTGATCCAAGTGGTCGACACTTGGTTTTCGGTGGTCCACTTGGGATATCCATGTAAATCGCCACTCCAAATTTTTGAGGTTACAGGCTCGAATCCTGGTGGTAACAGACATTATTGTTTCTTTAATAACAATTATAAACTATTCTGTAAAAGACCAGTAAGCTCAAGTGGGTAGGGTAACCAGCTGGTACCTCCTCTAAGACATTAAAACCAAGTGGTCGTCCATTGGATCAAATTTTTTTTTTACATTTTCATGTCCAAAACCTATTTTCTGGACTAATTCGGCATCCTGAAGATGGTTTGATAATAGTAAAATAAGGTTTTCTCGGATATTTTCTGAGTATTGGGGAATAATTGATTTTAATAAAACTCGATTTTACCAGAACTCAAAAAATACTTTACAAAACGGCATTTCAGCACTATCAAACCATCATCAGCATGTCCGAATTAGTTCAGAAAACAGGTTTTGGAGCATGAAAAACGTAAAAAAATTTCCACCTGGATATCCATTGAACCACGGGTACCTACCCTAGGTTTTGGAGTTTCTCACCAGGACTGCTAAAGGCTCGATGATTTCCATTTCGCAGACTAAAACTAGAAGATAAATACGGTTAAGTTACACAAAAGGTGCAGGAATGTGCCGTCAACAGATATCAAAATAATGAGCAAATCCAATGATTAGCAAAACCAAACTATCGCAAACTTATATTTTGCGAAATAATTTCAAAATAAATTTAATTTTTTACGAATTCTAATTTTTTGCGCAATTGTATTTTTGCGCAATTCAGCCTTATCGCAATTCTATTATTTCGCAATAATTTTTTCGCTGACATGGTAGCGCCGGTAGACCATTTAAACAATTCAATAATTGCTGTACCCCGAAATTTAAGCGGCGATTTGCTAAGTGGTCCGATTTGCTAACGGTCGTTTTTGCTAAGAAAAAAATTTTAAGCGCGAATTTGCTAAGAATTCACAATTAAGCGCCAATTTGCTAAGATGGTCGTTTTGCTAAGATTTTTTTTGCTAAGTAGTTGTTTTGATAAGGATCTTGTTTGTTAAGCTACATCTTCTTCAGTTCGGCTTAATTTCGGGGTACAGACCTTAAAACCCAAACGATTCAATCCAAAATCATGTTCTAAAAACGGTTTTAATTGAATCAGGGTCTCCTACTCTGGACTGATTGCAACCAGAGGGATTCGAACCAGTAACTTTTGGTTGAGTATAGACCTCTTCGCCAAGTAAACACTCAAAATTACGATAAAAAAGGGTATGCACCCATGTGGATGCGAACAGCATCCTCAGCGGTGGCTATCCAAGTGGTCGTCCACTTGGATCAAAATTTTTATTTTACGTTTTCGGTTTCCAAAACAATTTTCTGCACTAATTCGAGCATGCTGAAGATGGTTTGACAGTGTAAAATCACGTTTTATCGATAAATTTAGAGTTATTGCTAACAATTGATTATCAAAATCAAGAATTCACGATAACTCATAAATTCTTGATAAAACGTGATTTACCACTGTCAAACCATTTTCAGGATGCTCGAATTAGCGTAGAAAAATTGATTTGGAAACCGAAACGTAAAAAATTTTTTTTAATCCAAGTGGACGCCCACTTGGATAGCCACCGCCGAAATTTTTTACCGTAATTTCAGATATAAAAGACTAACGTTTGACCTTTCAGGTCATTGGGTGAAATACCCCTACTCTTGAGTTGCCTGGATAACAACCTGTCCAGGTGGTACTCAACCCTAGATTTGGATCGGGTAGGTGAAATCGTACTTTCGGTCTCATCAAGTCAATTATTCACAATTTTTTTTGGTTGGAAAAATAGATTTTTTTATTTAAATGGACTTTTTATTTTAAAGACATCCAGGTGGGCATCCACCTGGTCAGGTGATACCTACACGAGTATTGAAGTTGGGTGTGTAAAATCGCAACTTTGGCTTGACAAACCAATTTTATCCACACAATTTTAAGTTAGAAAAAATGGCCTATTTTTTATTTTTAAGAAATTTTAATCTTTCAGGTTTGGGTTTTGTTTGGGGTATTTAAGGTGGTTAGGGTACTTTGAGTGTGTTAGAATGGTTTTGTGTAGTTTGGACACATCTGAAAATATCAATTTACCTAGATCCCATATTCAAATCAGTAAAAAACAAAAAAAAAATTGGCCGAAAAATGACCGTCGGAAAAAATCTCTATCCCCTACCAGAACATTGAGAAAAAGGAAAAGTACAAAAAAGCAGAAAAGTTCTTAACAAATCGGGATTTAAGAAAAGAAATGCCATAGCAAATATATTCTTAGCAAAATGGCGCCCTAACAAAAAAATTCTTAGCAAATGGCGCCTTAACAAAAAAATCTTAGCAATTTGTCGCTTAGCAAAAAATTCTTCCACCACTACTTAGCAAAAAAAATCTTAGCAAAAACGACCATTTAGCAAATGGCGCTTAAATTGTGAATCTTAGCAAACGCGCTTAAATTTTTTTCTTAGCAAAACGACCGTTAGCAAATCGACCACTTAGCAAATCGCCGCTTAAATTTCGGGGTACAGCCCGTCTTTCTTTGTGTGGTGTTTTCAGGTTTTGTGCTCGTCGTTTAAGGAGAGTGACAATTATCTGGGTGCAAGAATCGTTGGCCACATTGTTCGACAGAAATCATCCACTCAGAAACAAATCAAATGTAACCATCTCTTTGTTTATCGAATAAATTTTAACTCAATCACTTCTTGCATTTCACATTTTGAATCAGACTCAATTCACTAGGACTTAGAATTTCAACATAATCTAGGGTACTCTGTATTTCTGCCGTGCAGCGCTTGCCTCTTGAATATTGAATTTTTAATTGGGACCCAATGCGGTGGGCCCAAATGCGTGTCAACGCATAGAAATACGACTCGCACTTGCCCTTGAAAATTGAAATCAGAACCTAAAGGTCAAAAAAACGTTGCCGAACGCATAGTAATACCGACCTAGTAACACCTAACCAACGACTCATTTATTCAACAACACAACCGCAAACAACAAACAAAACTGGATCAAACAAACGGTGCTATTTCAGATTTTGTATCCACGAGACTTGCGGCGTCCACGAGCTCTTTCAAACTTGCGCCCCTTTGAACGAACAGAAGGCTTTGTATGACTGCCTAAAAGGAAGTTTAGATTAACAACCAACAACACGGAAAAGTCCAATGATACCAGGAACACAGGAGCAGGGCCAAAGTGCTTTTCGGCTTCACGATTCTTGCGACATCCTTGCAGCAGCAGAGTGTTTTCGCCTTTGGGCGAACGAACGGCCAATTGGTCGAAGAAATTGTCTCGCCACCAGCATTGATAATCCGAGCACGAGCAGGGCGTAAAACGCATAGCAGCCACCGTAATGGCAGGAACCTGCAATTTAGAAACTTTTATTTCTGAAAAGAAAAATCAGACTTTCAACAGACTTGATAGATTCGATCGTCGTCAGTGATGGTCCAACGCAAACAGCAATCTTCTTTTCATTCCAGCTTCTTGATGTTCCTTACCAGACGAGCAATGGAGAGCGGAGGAAGATTACGCTGGCCATGAAGAGACGCTTCACAATCACCTTGTTGAACTTGTTGGTCCCCCTACACGATTGGCCAAATAGCGGTACAGCTTTGTCAACACCCGCAAGTAAGGATCTTCGCTCTAATTATCATAAGTACCAAAAAAATGATCAAACTTGTCAGGAAGGAAAGAAAAACCTGGGCGCCGTTCGACGAACTTTGCGGTCGAATTTGTGGCACAAATCAATACCCATTGCAGAACTCGATATTTAGCGACAATTCAACACTATAAATGGAAGTTCAGCTATTGTAAATAATTAGACGGCGTCGGTGGCTACACCAGGTGAAAAAAATGATGAAAATGTTACAGAGGTATATTCCACCTTGTAGCACACAACAACAACAGAAGTCAAGAGTCTTGACTCAGAAGACACATTAATGCGATTACTAGCTCGCGCTAAACGGGTAATCTTTTTCTTGGGGCAAATATACTTTTTTTAGGCAAATTTTCTTTTGGCTGATTTTATCAAAACTTCTCATCTTTTTTCAAAAGTGATAACACCATCATGTAGCCCTGCGACTCTAGTTTCTGATAAGGTATCCGTTATGTATCTTCTCTGCAAAATGTAGCACAAAAAGGTAAAGCCTAAGCAAGTTAGAAAAATAATTTGGTTCATACTTTTACCTTTTGTGCTACATTTTGCAGAGAAGACACAACAACTGACAAAACTTTATTAGAAACTAGAATCGCAGGGCCACATGATGGTGTTATCACTTTTGAAAAAGATCAGAAAATTTAATAAAATCAGTCAAAAGAAAAATTTGCCCCTAAAAAAAGTATATTTGCCGCAGCTAAAAATGAAACTGAATTGTTTTCACGCATAAGGAGCGATTTTTTTAACGGCATAACGCCAAAATATTGAATTTCAATTAAATTCAAAAATTCAATTTTAAAAGTAGTTGTACCCAGGGTTCGCAGATGAAAAAACGGAAATCAGGATTTTGAACAAAAAAATCTCTAAAAATCAGGATTTTGAACAAAAAAATCTCCATAAATCAGGTAATCCCTGATTTTTGGCGATCAAAAATCAGGATTTGAATTGAAAAATCAGGAAATTCCTGATAAATCAGACATCTGCGAACCCTGGTTGTACCGTTTTTCCGTATTAGGTCGACCGGTCGGTTTATATGAACGACACCCAACTGGCAGGGCTCACCAACTGGCAGGACTCCCAACTGGCAGCACCCAACTGACAGCGAACGAGGGTCAACTGCCGACAATTCCAACTGCCGACCCCTAACTGCGACTAATTACCAAATTCTTATCAAAATTCAACTTTAATTGAGTTTTAGGCGTTGCGAAATTTTGACTGTTTGTCTGTTTTATCATGTTTTTCAACATGGGCCTTGGAAAAAAGAGACTCTAAATGCATTTATGATCAAGAGGACTTCTCGGAATCATGTCTGAGGCAAGTGAGTGCGTAAGTGTTTACTCCACCCAACGCCTAAAAAAGTATATGGAGTAACAAAGGGATGTGTGCCTTGGTCAGGTATTCGGACACGGCTGTCTTTATTTTGCTGCAATTGTTTGAAAAGTTTCTCATATGAAAGGTGTCCTGATAAATATGGTCTTGATATCACGGCTTTTCAGAATGCATAATTATGTTCGGTTTGAGTTTTCGGACGTGTTTCCATAGCAAGGTGGATACCATGAGGGAAGTTAATGAGTCGTAGGTAGCTAATTTGCAGAATGAATTTTGTTTCAACTTTTCGACCCTACCGTAGTATACCCAGGATTGTTCAAGCGCCGGCGCTAAGCTGGCGCTCCGCCGGTTAAGAATTAACGCCGGCGCCAGCTAAGCGATGGCGCTTAGCCGCGCTTAAACAATCCTGAGTATACCCCCCCCCCAATGGAATTTTTTTGAAACCGTATATCGACTCAAAATCGCCTCAGAAGTTCAAAAAGGCATTTTTTAAAGTTCTGGTCAATAAAAAGTCGAGTTTTGGGTATTTTTAAATCTCGACCATATGACTGTTTTACCCTGTTTTTCAACATGGGTCTGGGCAAAAAGTACCTCTAAATACCTTTTTGATCAAGAGTCTTGCTCGAAATCATGTCTAAGGTAAGTGAGTGCGCGCATCTCTAACCGACCAAGCCCCTTGCGCCTCCTTCGGGGGCGCAGGGGCTCGGGTGCTTGGAGTTGAGATGCGCACACCCACATACCTTAGACACAAATCACTCGAAAGTAACTCTGGATGTATGAAAAAGCATGCATACCAGAGTTTCAAGAAGTTTAAACAAAAAGTTAAACGATAATTTTAAATTCCTAGCCCTGTGCCATGTGTAAGCTACCTAAAATGCGTGGCACTGGGCTGAGTAATATTTATAACTGCTATGAATATGTTTCTGAAGTTTAGCCGGTGCTGAGATTTAGAGCACCTAACGGGACTGAAACTTTGACTATTTCTGCATATCAGTGATTTGGTTCATACTTTTCGCTCTGCGATTATGGTTTCTAACAAGATATCAGTTGTTGCATCATCCTTGCAAAATGTAGCAGAAAAAGGTAAAGTGCATATATAGCAAGTCAGAAAAATGATTTGGTTCATACTTTACCTTCTTGTGCTACATTTAGCAAATTCGATGCAACAATTAATACCTCATTCGAAAGTCGCAGGGATACATAATGATGTTAACACTTTTGAAAATAGATAAAAAAAATAAAAAAATCAGTCAAAATAAAATTTGCCATAGAGAAAAAGAATTGCCATTCAGTTGTCGTCAGTGACAGTTCCAGCTCAGCAACGGACTGAAACTGCCTTACATATTGCTTTTAAAAAATAAAGAGTGTGGTTCATTTTGCCAAAAATTTTTGTAAAATAGAAGCGCATCAAAGGTATTTTCTTAAAGGAAACTATGCTCGGTTTGATTTTTAAACCGACTCGTTCTGTTTGAAAGCGCCAAAGACACAATTTCTGACCCTAGTAGCGAATAAACCCCCCCCCCCCTCTCACGATTTTTACCTTTTTTACTTAAGAAAAAGTACCCAAATTCATGTCTCAGACTCCGGAAGATATGCGTAAACCCTTAATCAGTCACAACTTCCGTACGCTGGCCTACTCCCAGGCCTAAGGGCTAAGCTTAAATTTGTTATTTGCAAGGGTAGTTATAGCAATTTTAAAAGGTCGGTTTCTTGAGGGGGGGGTGGAAGGTATTCGCTACTAGCGCTCTTTTTTCTTTTCCCTGAATTATCGGTTATTGAAATTTAACACTTGAATCCTCCAATGATCGTTTGTTAGTTAATTAATGGTTCGCCTCTTTCACACACTCCTACCAAAACAGTCCCTAAGAAAGGGGGCAACAGCTCCACCTATTTAATTTAGGTATTGGTAGAAGGATACACTTTCGTGCGCGCAAGTGTTTAGTTGGCATTTTTGTGAATCCGAATTCGTTGAGATCAGATCAAAATAATATTGGAGCGGTTTATTTTTCTCGTTAAGACACAAAAAGTATTGCCGTTACCAAAAATCGGGAAAATTCGATGGCAAGGGAGATAGAGATGCTTTTTGAGGGTTTTTCTCTTTTATCACCTATTGATCTTTGTGTACATTTCGAAAACCATTCACATTTCTGTTTTTTTGTAGCTTGAAAAGCGTCAGGTTTCATAGCTGACCCATTGATAATGGTTAATTTCTAAAATGTCTGTTAGCTTTAAGAGGTGAGGAGCCAAATTCACATGGGATCTTAACCGCTCAACAAGGATACGCGCATCAAAAATTCGTCGAAAAACCCACAGGTAACAGTCCGGTTCCGCCCTTGTTAGTTAAAATGGGGACAGTTTAATCACCTAACTAGGTTTATCAAAAATCGACTAAACTAGGCTGATAAAGGATTTTGTACGGGTCCTGGGATCAGTAGAATTCACATCAAAAATAAAAATCGATTAGAAATTTTCTGTAAAAATAATATCATGGGTTCCCACAGAAAACGTGCTGAATCAAATCTACGATGAAAATTTCTTAAATTATGCAACTGTAAAAAATTGTATGTAACCCCTTTATTTGTTATGCACATAACAGTTTTTCTAAATTTACAGTTTTGATTCAGATAGTGCACGATTCAGCAAAAAGAAAATTTCATGAATTTAATAGGTTTTGGCTTCCAACTCAGTTATGATTGTTTTGAAACCCTGCTCTGACAGCCTTGTTGGATAGCCAAGGGACCGAGGATCATTTTGGTACCAAACTTGTAAATAACAGATGGATAAATGGTGCAAAAGTTAATTAGGCACTTGCACCACCGTGAAATAATCAATGATGTCAAAAAGTGACAGTTTCTGCAACTCATCAAATTTCTAAATGCATCTAAAAATCGACGCTGCGAGACCGTTCTCTGTGGCGTAATAAAAAGCATTTTCTGTAAAAATGAGCCACCTCTCGTTCGCTCAAATTTTTCAAATTTTTAGTTTTGGTATCATTCGAAAGAGGAGACAATTCTGAGTAGAACGCAAACTTTATATTTGGATCCCGAGATATGGTCAATTCAAAGTTCAACCCGTATCGGAAATCTGAAATATGGGTTCTTTCTTTTCTTGCAACTTTTTATTTTTTTTGCAGGACCTTTTGCAAGTCGATTTTTGGGAGGGGGGTATATTACAGTAGCTTTTTTGGGTGGTGGGTATATGACAGTAGCGTCGATTTTTGGCCTGAAATTGGCCAAAGTTTTAAATTTCAGTTAAATTTAATTTAAATTAAAATGCCCGGCATATGCCCGGAAATAAAAAAGAAGAAAAGAGTTGCACAGAAAAGAAATACAACCGAAGGAAACCCCTGAAAATATGATTCAGCTTCAAAATATCCCCCAGGCATATGCCCACAAAAATACAGAAAAAAAATACACCGCGAAGGGTGCATTTTGACTGAAGTTGACGTATGGGCATGCTTTTGTTCTGAACCTAATTTTTCCACAAGGAAATCTAGTCACGGAGAAGCTGTTGTTATTATAAGAAAGCCCGCCATGTATTTCGATTTGTATTGTGTTCCAAAAAGTCGGTTGAGGAAAATTGTTGCACTAAATGGATTTGTTGCGTAAATTCACGTTGAGTGATCGCTTTTATGGTTCGCCTCCTTCACACACTCCTATCAAAAAGTCCTGAAGAGAGAAGACAACAGCTGCCATCTATTTGATTTAGGTGTTGGTAGTAGTGGGCTTTTTCTTGTAGGCATGCAGAAGCCAAGTGCTTTATTGACAAGCGGCTAACGTCATAATAAGGTGTAACAGTTCCTGCAACTCATCAACTTCTTAAATCATCGTAATTTTGATTGCTTTTCTGGACCTTTTATGGCTAAATCATTGTATAAAAATGATTTTTGACCATCCCTTAAAAAGTCTGTTTAAGGGGGTATATGAATTTAAATTTAGTATAGTATAGTGCAACTGAATCGAAACAACATTTAAATAACTGAAAGTCCAAATTATACCTTTCAGACATTGAGGCAAAACTGCGTTTGTCTTGCGAAGAGTTCCGATAAAATTCAATTCAGCTTTTTGAATATTTTTTCGACAATTTCTGATTTTTTGGTAATTTTTGGATATGTTTTCCTGCTTTCTAGCCTTATTTTGAGTATAAACTTGTATATAACCATGTCCACTAGAGCGCCTATAAAAATGTAATTTCTGAGAAAATTCCGAAAAGCACCGTTACGCCCCTGAATTTGACCAGGGCAAATTTTTTCGAAATTTTTTTTTATTCGAAACTTTGATCTGACGTGTTTTTTGTCGGGTGGATTCATGGTAATAGCGATTCGTACAAAAAAATTATGGGTCGAATATGAAAATTAAATTAACTTAAGGTCGCAAAATCCCATTTTCTAGTCAAAATACCACCCCCCCCCCCTCCCTCTAAAGTTTGTCCTCCTTTAAATTCAATTATTATAAATTGTGTCTAGCCTACCTGTTAATACTCTATCCATCCCATTAAACTTCCGTGTTTGTTTTAACTTCTTGAAGGCTTCCTCGATTTTTTCACTTAGCCCTACAAGAGGTTTAAAGCCCAGAACTGAAAAATAGCCGATATTTTAGTTTTTAGAGTCTTTTACACTATATAAAGTCAAAAGTTAACCAGATGCAACAGTGATAGTGAGAGTGATTGTATTGTTAGTCTTTAGCTTCCTTTTTATCATAGACTAGTGCTTGGCGGCCCTACGGGCCGCGCTCGTCTCTGCTGGTGCTTTCAAAAGCAAAAAAAATTAATTGAAATATTTTACTTTGCAAACCTTTTTCTTATTATTTCTCAGCACTAAAAGTTTGTGTCATTCATGGATGTCAAAACAGCTAAAAAGTTAAGAAACAGCTAAAATTGTGGCGTTTTGCTTATCTATAAAACAGCTAAAACAGCTAAAATTCAGCTAAAATTTTAGCTGGAATTTTAGCTGTTTTTAGCTGTTTTTAGAAAGACCCGAAAAATAAATTTTACCATTGTTTATATTACTCTTTTGACCTTCCTTGCATTGGTTTTTATTTTAACAACTTTTTTGAGTTTTGCCCGTTATTGCTAGCCAACTTATAGAGATTTTAAAGAAGACTACCCTACTTTCTCACCAGCAAGTTCTTCAGTTTTAACACGTAAAAACGTAAATATTGGAATTGGAATTTACACATTGGAATTGCAGCAACAATTGCACCCAGATCAAAGAAACACTCGTCGATCCACAGTATTGAGTCGCTCAATTAGAAAAGAGCAATGGACGTCAAAAATGACGGGAAAAAGTGGTATCAAGGACGATAGAGTATTTTAAAACTAACCTATAAAAACAGCTAAAAACAGCTAAAATTCCAGCTAAAAATTTTAGCTGAATTTTAGCTGTTTTTTAGCTGTTTTGAATTTTTAAATTCTCGTTTGAATTTTAGCTGTTTCTTAACTTTTTAGCTGTTTTGACATCCATGGTGTCATTCAAAAACTTTCAATAGTTTAATCAAATAAGAAAAAATACACATTTATTTGATGGAAACACACACACACAAAAAAGTGTAGCTTCCTTCATCAGATAATCTCTTTATTTTTTTAAGCACATCATCCAAGTCTGCCGACAACATTTCAAAATGCTCTTTCAATCCACGCAGCCAACTCATAACTGAACACCTGAAAACACGAATCGAAATATACACCAGATTTCAAACCACCTTGACATCACTCCAAAAGTCCCTTGTCAAGCTTTCATAGACCACCACGACGGTTAAGCAGATTGATTCTGCAATCACTTTACTTGAGACATCACAAAGCAGAAGCGAGAGAGCTAAAACTAACACAATTCATAACCGAAAAAAAAAGATTGAAACACTCAAACTAACGTATATGACCACCACGCGTGTTTAGCATCTCGATTTTCGATTCCTTCATTTCAGACCTCATCGAAACAGACTAAACGAAAACAATAATGATTGAAGCGTGAGGAAATCTAACACTCCGAGAAACATAGATGACAACTACTCGGCTGAACAGCTCATATTTTCATTCGTCTCGCTTCAGACTTTATCACGGAACAAAGAGAGTCTGAACAAAAATACTTATCATTATAGCATAAGAGAATCTTACATTCACAGCATTAACACATGACCACCACTCGAGTTGAACAGACTTCTTCGTGCATTTTAAACTTCATGAAGCAATAGAGACTGAACTAAAATTTTTTTGATTCAAGCATAAGAGTTTCTCACACTCACAGCATCATAGATGACGCCACTTAAGTTTAAGAATGATCTGAACTGATGAAATTTATACTGAAACATAGAGGTCCTCTATTAGAGGATATAACAGTCACCAGTGCTTGAAGGACCACCTCTCCGGTCAGCATCTTGATTAATCGACACCTCTTCTGAGACATCACGAAAAGAATGAATCTTAACTGATGAAATTATACTGAAACATAGAGGATATAACAGTCACAGTGCCTTGAAGGACACCTCTCAGTTAAGCATCTTGATTAATCGACACCTTCTTCTGAGACATCACGAAGAAGAAGAATCTAACTGATGAATTATACTGAAACTAGAGGACATAACAGTCACAGTGCCTTGAAGGACCACCTCTCGGTAAAGCATCTTGATTAATCGACACTCTTCTGAACATCACGAAGAAGAAAGAATCTGAATTGATCAGATTTTACTGAAACATAAAGAATATTAACAGTCACGGTACCATTATAAACCACCATTCGGGTTCAGCATCTTGATTAATCGACTTCTTTTCTGAGACATCACGAAGA
>SADC01000971.1:0-39118 GCA_004194705.1 Ditylenchus dipsaci
AATGCAATCATCAGCCTTAACTAAATAAGTGAAAGATCCACTATAAACCAAATGCAATCATCAGCCTTAACTAAATAAGTGAAAGATCCACTATAAACCAAATGCAATCATCAGCCTAACTAAATAAGTGAAAGATCCACTATAAACCAAATGCAATCATCAGCCTTAACTAAATAAGTGAAAGATCCACTATAACCAAATGCAATCATCAGCCTTAACTAAATAAGTGAAAGATCCACTATAAACCAAATGCAATCATCAGCCTTAACTAAATAAGTGAAAGATCCACTATAAACCAAATGCAATCATCAGCCTTAACTAAATAAGTGAAAGATCCACTATAAACCAAATGCAATCATCAGCCTTAACTAAATAAGTGAAAGATCCACTATAAACCAAATGCAATCATCAGCCTTAACTAAATAAGTGAAAGATCCACTATAAACCAAATGCAATCATCAGCCTTAACTAAATAAGTGAAAGATCCACTATAAACCAAATGCAATCATCAGCCTTAACTAAATAAGTGAAAGATCCACTATAAACCAAATGCAATCATCAGCCTTAACTAAATAAGTGAAAGATCCACTATAAACCAAATGCAATCATCAGCCTTAACTAAATAAGTGAAAGATCCACTATAAACCAAATGCAATCATCAGCCTTAACTAAATAAGTGAAAGATCCACTATAAACCAAATGCAATCATCAGCCTTAACTAAATAAGTGAAAGATCCACTATAAACCAAATGCAATCATCAGCCTTAACTAAATAAGAAAGATCCACTATAACCAAATGCAATCATCAGCCTTAACTAAATAAGTGAAAGATCCACTATAAACCAAATGCAATCATCAGCCTTAACTAAATAAGTGAAAGATCCACTATAAACAAATGCAATCATCAGCCTTAACTAAATAAGTGAAAGATCCACTATAAACCAAATGCAATCATCAGCCTTAACTAAATAAGTGAAAGATCCACTATAAACCAAATGCAATCATCAGCCTTAACTAAATAAGTGAAAGATCCACTATAAACCAAATGCAATCATCAGCCTTAACTAAATAAGTGAAAGATCCACTATAAACAAATGCAATCATCAGCCTTAACTAAATAAGTGAAAGATCCACTATAAACCAAATGCAATCATCAGCCTTAACTAAATAAGTGAAAGATCCACTATAAACCAAATGCAATCATCAGCCTTAACTAAATAAGTGAAAGATCCACTATAAACCAAATGCAATCATCAGCCTTAACTAAATAAGTGAAAGATCCACTATAAACCAAATGCAATCATCAGCCTTAACTAAATAAGTGAAAGATCCACTATAAACCAAATGCAATCATCAGCCTTAACTAAATAAGTGAAAGATCCACTATAAACCAAATGCAATCATCAGCCTTAACTAAATAAGTGAAAGATCCACTATAAACAAATGCAATCATCAGCCTTAACTAAATAAGTGAAAGATCCACTATAAACCAAATGCAATCATCAGCCTTAACTAAATAAGTGAAAGATCCACTATAAACCAAATGCAATCATCAGCCTTAACTAAATAAGTGAAAGATCCACTATAAACCAAATGCAATCATCAGCCTTAACTAAATAAGTGAAAGATCCACTATAAAACCAAATGCAATCATCAGCCTTAACTAAATAAGTGAAAGATCCACTATAAACCAAATGCAATCATCAGCCTTAACTAAATAAGTGAAAGATCCACTATAAACCAAATGCAATCATCAGCCTTAACTAAATAAGTGAAAGATCCACTATAAACCAAATGCAATCATCAGCCTTAACTAAATAAGTGAAAGATCCACTATAAACCAAATGCAATCATCAGCCTTAACTAAATAAGTGAAAGATCCACTATAAACCAAATGCAATCATCAGCCTTAACTAAATAAGTGAAAGATCCACTATAAACCAAATGCAATCATCAGCCTTAACTAAATAAGTGAAAGATCCACTATAAACCAAATGCAATCATCAGCCTTAACTAAATAAGTGAAAGATCCACTATAAACCAAATGCAATCATCAGCCTTAACTAAATAAGTGAAAGATCCACTATAAACCAAATGCAATCATCAGCCTTAACTAAATAAGTGAAAGATCCACTATAAACAAATGCAATCATCAGCCTTAACTAAATAAGTGAAAGATCCACTATAAACCAAATGCAATCATCAGCCTTAACTAAATAAGTGAAAGATCCACTATAAACCAAATGCAATCATCAGCCTTAACTAAATAAGTGAAAGATCCACTATAAACCAAATGCAATCATCAGCCTTAACTAAATAAGTGAAAGATCCACTATAAACCAAATGCAATCATCAGCCTTAACTAAATAAGTGAAAGATCCACTATAAACCAAATGCAATCATCAGCCTTAACTAAATAAGTGAAAGATCCACTATAAACCAAATGCAATCATCAGCCTTAACTAAATAAGTGAAAGATCCACTATAAACCAAATGCAATCATCAGCCTTAACTAAATAAGTGAAAGATCCACTATAAACCAAATGCAATCATCAGCCTTAACTAAATAAGTGAAAGATCCACTATAAACCAAATGCAATCATCAGCCTTAACTAAATAAGTGAAAGATCCACTATAAACCAAATGCAATCATCAGCCTTAACTAAATAAGTGAAAGATCCACTATAAACCAAATGCAATCATCAGCCTTAACTAAATAAGTGAAAGATCCACTATAAACCAAATGCAATCATCAGCCTTAACTAAATAAGTGAAAGATCCACTATAAACCAAATGCAATCATCAGCCTTAACTAAATAAGTGAAAGATCCACTATAAACCAAATGCAATCATCAGCCTTAACTAAATAAGTGAAAGATCCACTATAAACCAAATGCAATCATCAGCCTTAACTAAATAAGTGAAAGATCCACTATAAACCAAATGCAATCATCAGCCTTAACTAAATAAGTGAAAGATCCACTATAAACCAAATGCAATCATCAGCCTTAACTAAATAAGTGAAAGATCCACTATAAACCAAATGCAATCATCAGCCTTAACTAAATAAGTGAAAGATCCACTATAAACCAAATGCAATCATCAGCCTTAACTAAATAAGTGAAAGATCCACTATAAACCAAATGCAATCATCAGCCTTAACTAAATAAGTGAAAGATCCACTATAAACCAAATGCAATCATCAGCCTTAACTAAATAAGTGAAAGATCCACTATAAACCAAATGCAATCATCAGCCTTAACTAAATAAGTGAAAGATCCACTATAAACCAAATGCAATCATCAGCCTTAACTAAATAAGTGAAAGATCCACTATAAAACCAAATGCAATCATCAGCCTTAACTAAATAAGTGAAAGATCCACTATAAACCAAATGCAATCATCAGCCTTAACTAAATAAGTGAAAGATCCACTATAAACCAAATGCAATCATCAGCCTTAACTAAATAAGTGAAAGATCCACTATAAACCAAATGCAATCATCAGCCTTAACTAAATAAGTGAAAGATCCACTATAAACCAAATGCAATCATCAGCCTTAACTAAATAAGTGAAAATCCACTATAAACCAAATGCAATCATCAGCCTTAACTAAATAAGTGAAAGATCCACTATAAACCAAATGCAATCATCAGCCTTAACTAAATAAGTGAAAGATCCACTATAAACCAAATGCAATCATCAGCCTTAACTAAATAAGTGAAAGATCCACTATAAACCAAATGCAATCATCAGCCTTAACTAAATAAGTGAAAGATCCACTATAAACCAAATGCAATCATCAGCCTTAACTAAATAAGTGAAAGATCCACTATAAACCAAATGCAATCATCAGCCTTAACTAAATAAGTGAAGAGATCCACTATAAACCAAATGCAATCATCAGCCTTAACTAAATAAGTGAAAGATCCACTATAACCAAATGCAATCATCAGCCTTAACTAAATAAGTGAAAGATCCACTATAAACAAATGCAATCATCAGCCTTAACTAAATAAGTGAAAGATCCACTATAAACCAAATGCAATCATCAGCCTTAACTAAATAAGTGAAAGATCCACTATAAACCAAATGCAATCATCAGCCTTAACTAAATAAGTGAAAGATCCACTATAAACCAAATGCAATCATCAGCCTTAACTAAATAAGTGAAAGATCCACTATAAACCAAATGCAATCATCAGCCTTAACTAAATAAGTGAAAGATCCACTATAAACCAAATGCAATCATCAGCCTTAACTAAATAAGTGAAAGATCCACTATAAACCAAATGCAATCATCAGCCTTAACTAAATAAGTGAAAGATCCACTATAAACCAAATGCAATCATCAGCCTTAACTAAATAAGTGAAAGATCCACTATAAACCAAATGCAATCATCAGCCTTAACTAAATAAGTGAAAGATCCACTATAAACCAAATGCAATCATCAGCCTTAACTAAATAAGTGAAAGATCCACTATAAACCAAATGCAATCATCAGCCTTAACTAAATAAGTGAAAGATCCACTATAAACCAATGCAATCATCAGCCTTAACTAAATAAGTGAAAGATCCACTATAAACCAAATGCAATCATCAGCCTTAACTAAATAAGTGAAAGATCCACTATAAAACCAAATGCAATCATCAGCCTTAACTAAATAAGTGAAAGATCCACTATAAACCAAATGCAATCATCAGCCTTAACTAAATAAGTGAAAGATCCACTATAAACCAAATGCAATCATCAGCCTTAACTAAATAAGTGAAAGATCCACTATAAACCAAATGCAATCATCAGCCTTAACTAAATAAGTGAAAGATCCACTATAAACCAAATGCAATCATCAGCCTTAACTAAATAAGTGAAAGATCCACTATAAACCAAATGCAATCATCAGCCTTAACTAAATAAGTGAAAGATCCACTATAAACCAAATGCAATCATCAGCCTTAACTAAATAAGTGAAAGATCCACTATAAACCAAATGCAATCATCAGCCTTAACTAAATAATGAAAGATCCACTATAAACCAAATGCAATCATCAGCCTTAACTAAATAAGTGAAAGATCCACTATAAACCAAATGCAATCATCAGCCTTAACTAAATAAGTGAAAGATCCACTATAAACCAAATGCAATCATCAGCCTTAACTAAATAAGTGAAAGATCCACTATAAACCAAATGCAATCATCAGCCTTAACTAAATAAGTGAAAGATCCACTATAAACCAAATGCAATCATCAGCCTTAACTAAATAAGTGAAAGATCCACTATAAACCAAATGCAATCATCGCCTTCAATAACTGAGTAGAAGATCCACTATAAACCAAATGCAATCATCTGCCTTCAATAACTAAGTAGAAGATCCACTATAAACCAAATGCAATCATCAGCCTTAACTAAATAAGTGAAAGATCCACTATAACCAAATGCAATCATCAGCCTTAGCTAAATAAGTGAAAGATCCACTATAAAACCAAATGCAATCAGCTGCCTTCAATAAACTGAGTAGAAGATCCACTATAAACCAAATGCAATCATCAGCCTTACTAAATAAGTGAAAGATCCACTATAAACCAAATGCAATCATCTGCTTTCAATAACTGAGTAGAAGATCCACTATAAACCAAAATGCAATCATCTGCCTTCAATAACTGAGTAGAAGATCCACTATAAACCAAATGCAATCAGCTGCCTTCAATAACTGAGTAGAAGATCCACTATAAACCAAATGCAATCATCAGCCTTAACTAAATAAGTGTAAGATCCACTATGAACCAAATGCAATCATCTGCCTTCAATAACTGAGTAGAAGATCCACTATAAACCAAATGCAATTATCAGCCTTAACTAAATAAGTGAAAGATCCACTATGAACCAAATGCAATCATCTGCCTTCAATAACTGAGTAGAAGATCCACTATAAACCAAATGCAATCAGCTGCCTTCAATAAGTGAGTAGAAGATCCACTATAAACCAAATGCAATCATCAGCCTTAACTAAATAAGTGAAGATCCACTATAAACCAAATGCAATCATCAGCCTTAGCTAAATAAGTGAAAGATCCACTATAAACCAAAGGCAATCAGCTGCCTTCAATAAAAGTAGAAGATCCACTATAAACCAAATGCAATCATCAGCCTTAACTAAATAAGTGAAAGATCCACTATAACCAAATGCAATCAGCTGCCTTCAATAACTGAGTAGAAGATCCACTATGAGATCCGAATGAGATTTCGATTCCGAACTCAGCCCTTACCTGGGTAGTTCAACTTACTCGTTCACCGCATCTTTACTAAGGGCTCGTGTTTTCAGTGGAGAACTCAACATCAAAATTTGATATTTTGAAAAATTTGGAAAATGTCTGTTTCCCGAGACAAAGTAGAAATTGACAGAGAGTATAGGTTTTGGAGTATTTTATAGTGAATCAACCATTCTAAGCATGTTACAGGTTATTGCTGCATCCACCATTCTAATCATGTTACAGGTTATTGCTGCATAAACCTCACTTTTTGGTTTCACTATCTGATAGGCTTCAGAGCTCTGATAAGGAAATGCATAATAATTCATTTTTAAAATATTTATACGTTTCAGAATTAAATTTCGGAGAGAAAATTTTCCATTTCGAAATCTATTATATTATTTATTGGCTTTGATAATTACGCCTGCTCTTTTAAGACCCAGCAATTTTTTAAATGAGTGCAGTTTTTTCTAAAATCTTTTCGCCTTTTTGAAATATTTTATCGGCGACCATTAACTTCTCCGAGCTTTTTTCGCCCAAATTAATTTTTTGAAAATTTAAAATTTTTTTTAAAGCTTAAGTGTCAATATATAAGTTAAATGCAATACCAAAATGTAAAAACATAATCGCTTGAGCATCTCGAGGTTTTAACGATTTTCAAAAATTATGATTTGTCCTTTGCTACTTAATTTTTGTGCATAATTTTTGACTCAGTCTCACTCAAATGTACCATTTGTAAGTATCTTGTTAAGTATCTTGAGTATCTTGTTAAGTATCTTTTGTGGCTAGTCTCACAAAATTGACCATTAGTGAGGCATTTTGGTTAGTCATTTTTGACTATTTATAGGCCTTATTTTTCTCGTTCCAGCCTATATTTGACTTCTGGTGGTTAATTTTTTTACATTTCAGTTTTTTTTAATTATCATTATTCATTATCTTGATGACAATAATTCCTATCTCTGAACCACAGACTTTTAAGAATCTGCACGTGTGATAGTCACTTAGTACGTTTTTGTTTTTAGTAGTTTTAGTTACCACACATACCACGATACTGACCAAACTGAGCAAACTGTAAACACTATAAACCAAATGCAATCATCAGCCGCAACCAAATAAGTGAAGATCCACTATGAACCAAATGCAATCATCAGCCTTAACTAAATAAGTGAAGATCCACTATGAACCAATGCAATCATCAGCCTTCAATAACTGAGTAGAAGATCCACTATAACCAAATGCAATCATCAGCCTTAACTAAATAAATGAAAGATCTTCTATAAACCAAATGCAATTATCTGCCTTCAATAACTGAGTGAAACATAAACTATGAACCAATTGCAATCATCTGCCTGACTAACTGAGTGAAAGATCCACTATAAACCAAATGCAATCATCAGCCTTAACTAAATAAGTGAAAGATCCACGATAAACCAATGCAATCATCAGCCTTAGCTAAATAAGTGAAAGATCCACTATAAACCAAATGCAATCATCAGCCTTAACTAAATAAGTGAAAGATCCACTATAAACAAATGCAATCATCTGCCTTAACTAAATAAGTGAAAGATCCACTATAAACCAAATGCAATCATCAGTATAAAACCAAAACTGAGTGAAACATAAACTATAAACCAAATGCAATCATCAGCCTTAGCTAATAAGTGAAAGATCCACTATAAACCAAATGCAATCATCAGCCTTAACTAAATAAGTGAAAGATCCACTATAAACCAAATGCAATCATCAGCCTTAACTAAATAAGTGAAAGATCCACTATAAATAAATGCAATCATCAGTATAAACCAAACTGAGTGAAACATAAACTATAAACCAAATGCAATCATCTGCCTTGACTAACTGAGTAGAAAGATCCACTATAAACCAAATGCAATCATCAGCCTTAACTAAATAAGTGAAAGATCCACTATAAACCAAATGCAATCATCAGCCTTAACTAAATAAGTGAAAGATCCACGATAAACCAAATGCAATCATCAGCCTTAGCTAAATAAGTGAAAGATCCACTATAAACCAAATGCAATCAGCTGCCTTCAATAACTGAGTAGAAGATCCACTATAAACCAAATGCAATCATCAGCCTTAGCTAAATAAGTGAAAGATCCACTATAAACCAATGCAATCAGCTGCCTTCAATAACTGAGTAGAAGATCCACTATAAACTAAATGCAATCATCAGCCTTAACTAAATAAGTGAAAGATCCACTATAAACCAAATGCAATCATCTGCCTTCAATAACTGAGTAGAAGATCCACTATAAACCAAATGCAATCATCTGCCTTCAATAACTGAGTAGAAGATCCACTATAAACCAAATGCAATCATCTGCCTTCAATAACTGAGTAGAAGATCCACTATAAACCAAATGCAATCATCTGCCTTCAATAACTGAGTAGAAGATCCACTATAACCAAATGCAATCATCTGCCTTCAATAACTGAGTAGAAGATCCACTATAACCAAATGCAATCATCTGCCTTCAATAACTGAGTAGAAGATCCACTATAAACCAAATGCAATCATCTGCCTTCAATAACTGAGTAGAAGATCCACTATAAACCAAATGCAATCATCTGCCTTCAATAACTGAGTAGAAGATCCACTATAACCAAATGCAATCATCTGCCTTCAATAACTGAGTAGAAGATCCACTATAAACCAAATGCAATCATCTGCCTTCAATAACTGAGTAGAAGATCCACTATAAACCAAATGCAATCATCAGCCTTAACTAAATAAGTGTAAGATCCACTATGAACCAAATGCAATCATCTGCCTTCAATAACTGAGTAGAAGATCCACTATAAACCAAATGCAATCATCAGCCTTAACTAAATAAGTGAAGATCCACTATGAACAAATGCAATCATCTGCCTTCAATAACTGAGTAGAAGATCCACTATAAACCAAATGCAATCAGCTGCCTTCAATAACTGAGTAGAAGATCCACTATAAACCAAATGCAATCATCAGCCTTAACTAAATAAGTGAAAGATCCACTATAAACAAATGCAATCATCAGCCTTAGCTAAATAAGTGAAAGATCCACTATAAACCAAAGGCAATCAGCTGCCTTCAATAACTGAGTAGAAGATCCACTATAAACCAAATGCAATCATCAGCCTTAACTAAATAAGTGAAAGATCCACTATAAACCAAATGCAATCAGCTGCCTTCAATAACTGAGTAGAAGATCCACTATGAACCAAATGCAATCATCTGCCTTCAATAACTGAGTTTCAATAACTGAACGCTAAATTTTACCAGTTTCTGACACCACGCATTTTGAATATTCACGGGACACAAATTCACCCTTATTTCTAATATAAAATTCGACTGTTTTCTGAGTTCTTTTTTTAATAAAAGTGGCAATTCAGAAACATTGTCAACAATAATTCAAAATTTTACCATTTTTTTGCAAAATTTTTAATAATAGTCAGGACAATAATCCACCCATTTTAAATTAAAACATTTTTATAATAATTTTTTTTATAACAACATTTTTATAATAACTTATAGTTGTAAATTTTGCTAATGTTTAACTTAAATAAATATTGAATCGGTTGTTTAAATTTTGGATAAATTGTATGTGAGTAGTTAGTCCGTGTTCTTTATTCGATTTCGAAAAAGCTGCTGCTGTGTAAGGGAGGTTGACATGATGTGACACTTTTCATGTTCCTCTATATCGCTCTCCTGGGTCCACGATGTTTCGCGAAAAATTATCGTACCCTAGCCAGAATCGAGCCCTGAACATGATTTGATAACGCTAAAACATCGACTTGACTGACAGGAAGATCAGTTCTGAAATACTTTCGTATCCCGTAGGGTATCCAGATGGTAGACGGAGGCGGTGGTACCGAGAAAGTGGTACTCAGGAATACCAAGGCACTGACCATGTATCCGTACTCAGGTGGAGGTGCCTAGATAATGGTACTTGGGTAATGCTTAAAATGATCGCCCATTTAAATCAGAAAAGTTCAAGCTTTTTAGGCTCCAAAACCTGTTTTCGGATTCCGAACTCAAGCCTTTACCTGGGTAGTTCAACTTACTCGTTCACCCACATCTTTTACTAAGGGCTCGTGTTTTCAGTGGAGAACTCAACATCAAAATTTTGATATTTTGAAAAATTTGGAAAAATGTCTGTTTTCCCGAGACAAAGTAGAAATTTGACAGAGAGTATAGGTTTTAGGAGTATTTTATAGTGAATCACCATTCTAAGCATGTTACAGGTTATTGCTGCATCCACCATTCTAATCATGTTACAGGTTATTGCTGCATAACCTCACTTTTTGGTTTCACTATCTGATAGGCTTCAGAGGCTCTGATAAGGAAATGCATAATAATTCATTTTAAATAATGTTATACGTTTCAGAATTAAATTTTCGGAGAGAAAATTTTCCATTTCGAAATCTATTATATTATTTATTGGCTTTGATAATTACGCCTGCTCTTTTAAGACCAGGCAATTTTTAAATGAGTGCAGTTTGTTCTAAAATCTTTTCGCCTTTTTGAAATATTTCATCGGCGACCATTAACTTCTCCGAGCTTTTTTCGCCAAATTAATTTTTGAAATTTAAAATTTTTTTTAAAGCTTAAGTGGTCATATATATAAGTTAAATGCAATACCAAAATGTAAAACATAATCGCTTGAGGCATCTCGAGGTTTTAACGATTTTCAAAATTATGATTTGTCCTTTGCTACTTAATTTTTGTGCATAATTTTTGACTCAGTCTCACTCAAAATGTACCATTTTGTAAGTATCTTGTTAAGTATCTTGAGTATCTTGTTAAGTATCTTGTTGTGGGCTAGTCTCACAAAATTGACCATTAGTGAGGCATTTTGGTTAGTCATTTTTGACTATTTATAGGCCTTATTTTTTCTCGTTTCCAGCCTATATTTGACTTCTGGTGGTAATTTTTTTACATTTCAGTTTTTTTTAATTATCATTATTCATTATCTTGATGACAATAATTCCTATTTCTGAACCACAGACTTTTAAGAATCTGCACGTGTGATAGTCACTTAGTACGTTTTTGTTTTTTAGTAGTTTTAGTTACCACACATACCACGATTACTGACCAAACTGAGCAAACTGTCGTCCATGACCTAAAATACTGATCGATAAAAGACAGCAAAAGAGAAATTCCGCGATCAGAATAAAATGCCTTGATGACCCATTCTATCTGAAAATCAATGATATAAATCTAGCAAACGATGATGGTAAAATAGTATGTGGCTTATAACCACTCTCGCTAGGCAGCCTCTTGTATACAAGTTAACGTGATCTGACAGTTATGTTACGAAGGCCTAGCCATACTGTCTCGAAGGTGGAGCACGAAGGCACATAGAGAGTGACATCGCTACCACATACAGCTTGACAAAGTCAATAGTTATCACATTGGCAAAAAAATTCTGAATTGACGTTACGTGCGCTGACGACTTTTTCAAGCTGTATAAAATCTCAAATAACTGGTGTTAGAAAAGTTCGGAAACTTTTTTGACCTCATTTTTATAATTGAAAATATCAATATAAAATAATTCTGTAAAATGGGTTTTGTAGCCCTGTTCCTCCTCTTCAAAACTGTATATCCACTTTTTATTTATAATACCATCTGCTAAGAAAGGGAAAGCAGAGGAAGGAAGGACACAAAATTAATTTATGCAGTGACTCATTTGTTGCTATCTTTGCTTTCCATCTTTGTTGAACTGTTTATCTGCCTATCGATATTGCTTATTGATTTTTCTTTTCACAGATTATTTTTTTTAGAGCTCAAATTCATTGAAAGAACTCAAAAGCCGGAGCAGGTGATGGTCTGGGCCGTGTCAGCTGGGAGACGAAAACTTCATTGATTTTTGTGCCCAATGGAACAAAGGTCGATGGGCCAGAGTACCGCCGAATGTTGGAAACCCAAGTGGCACCATGGGCTGAGGCCAGTCTGGAGAGTGAATGGTGCTTCCAGCAAGACGGGGTGCCATCTCATCGGCCAAGAAAAAGAAAGGATCCAGATCGAGCAGCCAAGCACTGTAGCGTGCTACAACAAGCACATGGGTGGTGTGGACAGAATGGACCAAAATAACAATAACTAGGGACTCCATTGGCTCCAAGAAATGGTAGTGGTCGTGCTTCTGCTTTGGAGTAGATGCTGCAGTGCACAACGCCTGGCGGTTGTATAGAAAAGTCCACCCCAAGTCGGACTAACTCCAGTTACAGTACAAAGAAAATAAAAATAACCGACCAGAAGAAACTTTTCTGCCTCTAACGCAGATATGCTAAAATAGTCCCCATCAATTGAAAATTCAAACTTTTTCGAAAAAAATAATAGCTATTTATTGTTTCTTCTTATTTCTTCATCGAAATCGTACTTTTGGCGAATTTGGATGAAGGATAAATTTAAGTCATTTTTGAAACTATTCAATCTTTGTGTTTCTCTGATTATCCCACATCGATCCTGCAGATCCAGAACTACGCGACATTAAAAAAAGTTATATAAATTAACAGTGAAAATGCAAATAAACATGAACTATGAAGTAAGAGGGTAGAATTCAGACTTCAGATATCGCACTTCTGTTGCAGCTGTTTGGGTTCAATCAAAAACTTTTCCGCTGATCTGATTCTTGGAGTACAGTAGGATTGACCGTCATTATTTTGACCGTCAGCATATTTTAACTGTCACCATTTCGACCGTCTGGACTTTTGACCGTCACGGAAGATTCCCTGCAGAAGAAAGTCGGTTATTAACAAAAATCGGTTCATTTTTTTGTATTTATTTCTTCGCGTCATTGTTAAATTTCGAATTCCGCTCTAGACAAAAATCATTTGAAATTTGGAAAAAAAATCTTTAAATAGAGCGGAATTTGAAATTTGACAGTGAGTGTCATAATTAAAGGACAGTTTATCGAGTGAATTGACCATGCCAACACGAATCTGGTGTCAGAAGCGCTGTTTTGCTTAGCAAAATCAGTTTTTTAGGTCAAGATGCCTTTTGGTATATACTTTGAACGTTTGCTAAAGGCTTTAGAAGCCTGATTGCAGATCACGTTCATAATCTGCGCTTTTTTTTGCACATAAAATCATATTGATCTGCTATTTGAAGTTGCATAGACTAAGATCGGGACATTGATGGTTCATAAAAGCAAATGACCACCATAGACTGACTTTTTAAAAAAAATTTCACCATCGTGTTCAGTATGAAATTCTGCATTGAGAGTTGCGTTTTCTTTCAGCTTATTTATGAGCTAAGACAATAAAAGAACAGAAAGTGTGTAATAACTTATTCAATGAGTCAGTACTCGCGAAAAAAATCTGTCTTCTGTTTTTTTTTGACTTTTGAGGCACGTGAAGAGAACTTTTCTATTTGGTAGTGCTTCGCTTTCAGGAGCAGTCATAATTGTCACTATATTGGAGGTGTCACTATATTCGAGTTTCACTGTATTGAAGGTATAATTGCTCACTTTTAGTCAAGTTAAACCTAACCGATCCCAATCTATCACTATTCCGTAGGTGTCACTATATCGAGGTTTGACTATTTTTTAGAAAAAAAAGTTCGGACTGGACGGTGAGAAGGACCAAAGTTGCCCGTGTGGCTACGATCTCTTATCAAAATATTGAAGTAGAACAAAAAATTTAACTTCCTTGATATATCTGCTTTATTTCGCATTTTGAATAAAATGTTTTCTTAATTATTCAACAACACAGCTCATTTTGAATAGTTATACGAAAAATTTCAATTTCTCTCGCATTTCAATTTGTCCAAGTTCTTTTGTAAAAAACATTCGCTGTAACATTCGCTACTTTTTTTAGCGTCCAACTCAGCTAGCTTCTTTGCCTAATTCAGGCGTAATGCACGAGATTCGTGGGGCTTCTGTTGCTGATATTAATGACGCTTCCGCATTCCTCGAGTATTCCACGTTAGACCGACCACTTTCGTAAACCATCCGAGCTTCCAGATGGCACTCATCTAAGGATTGGTAAAAAATAAACATTAGATCAAAAAACGTAAACAAACAACACAACATAATGTAAATACAGACAAATTTTTTACGGTGTAATAAAAAAAAATCTGCAGTGTAAAACTGCAGTATTTTGACGCGCGCAATGCAGTATTGCAGTATTTTTAACTGATGCACTGCATTATTGCTCAATTTTGTGTAATGCAGTGCAGTATAAAAATATAAAAACATAATTGGGCGCTACTGTAATATACCCCCCCCCCCCAAAAAGCGCTACTGTAATATACCATAACGCCCCCCCCCCTCCCAAAAAATCGACCTACTGTCATATACCCCCCCCCCCAAAAACCGACTTTTTAGGAATGGTCAAAAACCATTTTTACACAATAATTTCGCCATAAAAGAACCAGAAAAGCAATTTAAATGGGATTGGGATTTTTTGCAACCCGTCAATGGATATTTCATTAGGTTGACAAACCCATTTCTCAACCCCCCAAGTGTCACCCCCCCCTTTAAAATCGCCTCAAGAGTTCAAAAAAGACACAATTTTTAAATTCTGGTCAATAAAAAAGTTGAGTCTTGGGCACTTTCGAATTTTGACTTGTTACCTGTTTTATCATGTTTTGCCCACTAGTCTTCTTGATAGTCATTCTTGATCAAGAGTCTTGCTTGATCCGGGCCGATACTCATAATTCCGGCGCCACTATCAAATTTTAAAAATTACATTAATAATAATCGATTACATACCCGTTACCTGGCTACTCTTTTTCTGGTTAACCGTCTTCTTGGCTACCCTCCTCTTGGATAACTCCGTACTGGCTTTCCTCCTACTGGGTAGCACTCTCCTGGGTAACTTTTCCCTATATACCCTCCTCGTAGCTGACTTCCTCTTGGTACTCTATTCCTGCTTACCCTGCTCCTGGCTAACTTCTTCCTGTGTATCTCTCTCCTGCTTCCCCTACTGAGTAGCACCCTCCTTGCCACCCTCTTCCTAGTTACCCCCTTTCGGGCTCGAGCATTAAAATCCACCAAAATCCAGGCTTAATTCACCCTTCTAATTTAGAGGGAATTGAATCCGGCTACCCTCCTACCAAATTTTGACTTCTCAGAAACTTTCGGGGCCTTGATAGGATATTTGATTCCAGATTCCGCGCACTCGTCTTTACGAGATCAGTTGCAAGCATTGTGGTGGAGATGTTCTGGATGTGCATTTTCAACCAAAAGCAAGGTATTCTCCTCAGGAATTTTTTTTCATCGAACATGTTCAATGGACTGCTTAGATATTTTAAGCGTTTTCTTTTGGCAACTTTTCAGTGAAGGGAGTCTTTGCAGGCATACGAGTCTAAGTGATAAATATTCTTTTTCGGATGTGGCCGAATGAATGAGTGTTGATGAATTCGGTGTTGATGAATTCTGGTTCACCCCATTTTTCAAAAACTTTTGAAATTGCCATTTTAAAAGATTTTTCGAATTCATTTTAAATAAATTTGTAGAACGTTGTTTTTTTCGCAGAAAAATTCTGGAAAAGTGAAAAATGGCAATTCAACAAGCTCTTGAAAAAGTCTTGTGAGACCCAACAAATAATCAGCACTACCCTTGAATACAGCACAGTCAGGAAGTGACTCTGACTGTGACATGGGCTTCTTTCGATAATTTTTTTCTTGTAGATAGTTACCAAGTAATTTTTTTGTTACAAGGGAGTTTTATACTCCGGTAGCGCCAAACTTTTTAGTAACTTATCAATCGTTCGACAAACAAAAACACTTTCTTTTCTCAAAATATTCTTTAGCAAAGAAAATAAGATGGTCGCAATGAATAAATTACTGAAAATGGTCGAAGCGAGCGTGGTATCTTTTTTCTTGTAGAGGATGTAAATTTGGCTCCCCGCCCTCTGAAATTCAATAAAAATTATAAGAATAAAATATGGCTCAAGGGTGAGCTATGAAAAACCATAATAGGTATCGAGGTGTTTTTAGAGCTTTGAGTCACTCTTGTGCCACATTTTGTGGATTTTCAGAGCGGGAAGAAAGTTTGGCACACTTTACAAAAAAAAACGCGTGGAAATTCCCCAGGACCCGTACTCAAAATAGAAAATAATTAAACTGCTGCTTATTCGACCATATCTCGACCATAGGTCACAGTCAGGATCCCTCCCTTGTTAATTTTTTCGGTTTGTTACTGAAGCGGGTTTCATGCTCATGTAATAACTACAAATTTTCTACAATTTTTCAAAAGTGACTGAACAGAAATTTACTAATATATATTCACATCTGGATTATTTGGTAGGTTTCAAATTCTAAATTCGTCTGATAGCTCTCTCACAATGGGTCGGATGGACACAATGTCACAGAAGTCGGATGCCGAAGTCAGAGGTGGAATGTCGGACGTTGATAGTTTGATTTTGAAAATTACTGAAAGGTTATTTTTTTCGTGTAAAAAACCTTGAGAATAGGTAAAATAACTTTACAGAACTAAAAATGATGAGAATTCGCCGAGCATGGGGACATCAAAGATTTCGACATCCGACATCCTTCATTCATTGTGGAAGCCTTATCATTTGAAAATTCAGATTAATCATTAAAAATTTAAATTTGAAATGACCATCAGATAGTGGTATAAAAAAGAAAATTAGCTGAGAAATTACTTTTCAGGCCATTACTATTTTCCTGTTCTATTTGCGATGACAATGGTTTCAGTTTATAATATTACAGATATGCTTTTGAGCGGTCCTCCGGAGGTTCAGGCTTCGGTTCATGGTTTGCGTTTCGCATTTTTATTTTACTAACAACTCTCAATTTGTCATCAAAGCATCACGGTTTTTCTGAACCCAGTTTTCGGTTTAAAGGACTATACTTGTTGATGATAATAAAATTTGGCAATTTCAAATGCGCGCTGACATGAGCCATGGTTGGTCATAACTATGTCAGACTATGTTAGAAAGTTAGGGTTTATTAGAGAGTGGGCGATTAATAGAGAAAATACGGTATTTTAGAACGAACACCCGTGCTAGTGTTAAATAATTAGGTTGTTTGATAATTATCGAGCGTATTTTTATAGATTTTCAAAATACACAACTACAGGGTGCGCCAAAAGTCCTGACACAGACAAAATTCAAGATTTTTATGTCCAAACATAACAGTATTAAAAAAAACAAATATACCATTCGAAGGCTTAGAAATTCTGCACAAGATGCATCATTCAGAATTCAAAATACCAACCTTTCGCATTTATGCAGGCATGTATTCTTTTCCGCCAACTTTCGACCGCTGAGGCGAGCCAATTTACATCAATTTAATTGGTTTGCTGCACCTTGTGGGATGCATAATGTAAGGGAGGCAGATAGCAGAGAAATAAGAAACAGGCCTGGGGCGACCCGATAGCTCAAATGGTTAGAGCGCCGACTTGCAAGGAGGATATCGTGGGATCGCACTTTTTCCCAGGCCTGTAGAAAAGCCGTACGCGGCCACTGGCGTACGCTTACTATAAACTTGAAGGCAAATATACCATTCGGAAGCCCTGACTTAACTCTAAAGCATATGCACTGAAAAAAAATGTTTGTTCGGTTCTACAAAAAGATATGACCATTTAAATGAGAATCTTTTAAGGACAAAATCTAAGACATATGAAAAAAGTTAAGGGAACTGAAGATAAAAATCATTAAAACAGTCGAATCTTTTTTGTGCTCAACCAAATTATTTCGTTCACCACTCATTTTGTGGGCACAAAGATAAGCTTTCGAATGACAACTAAATTGCCCATAACTGCTATACAGGGTGCAGCAAACCAATTAAATTGATGTAAATTGGCTCGCCTCGGCGGTCGATAGTTGGCGTAAAAGAATACGTTCCTGCGTAAATGCGAAAGGTTGGTATTTTAAATTCTGAATGATGCATCTTGTGCACAATTTTCTAAGCTTTTGAATGGCATAATTGTTTTTTTAATATTGTTAGGTTTGGACAAAAAAATCTTGAATTTTTTTTCTTTGCCAGTTTTTGGCGCACCCTGTAAACCAAGTCGCTTTATACCCGCTCTCGACATAATAACATTGATAACATTGACATAATAACACAATAATATACAGGGTGCACCAAAATCTTGAATTTGCGTTCGTGTCAGGACTTTTGGCGCACTCTGTACAAAAAGTAGAGAGCGAAAAATGCTCCAATGAAGCGAAAAAAGATTAAAATGAATTGAGAAAAAATAATGGCGATGGGGAAGATGCCTCCAACATATACATCGACATATACATCGACAAGATTGCTATCATTACAAAAATACGCCTTGATAGAAAAAAAATGTTTCTGGAAAATAGCTAGATATAAACTACAAAACAACAAATTATTACTCAAACATTTATGTTTGAGTAATAATCACAACAGTAGTATAGTGGGTAGGTGCAGTGACAACTTCTTTTAAGTTTTTCACTTCAAATCCGGCATTCGAAAATTGTGCTTACTCTCTGTGCCTAGCACACAGCATCGGTTTGGATACGCGGAGAAAACATGATGTTCTTATAATTGCTCCGTATTGACCCTGAGCATGCATAACAAAGGTATACAAAAAAACATTTCTACAGGTTGCAGAATGATGGAGCTCATCGAGCCCTAAAAACTATGTAAAGTAGAGGAAGGCATTCACGAAATACTACAAAAGACCAAAAAATAATTTTAAAAACATACGTATTTCCTCTAATGACTCACTCTGCTCTAATAACTCCCCCCCCCCCTCTCGACTTAAAATCATATGCCAGCAATAGTCAAATTTAAACAAAACATTCAGTATTAGTATTCAGTATTTAGCATACATCAGTGTTGACACCTGGAAACATATTGCTCAACGTTGAAAGTGCAGTCTGTTTGTATATAACATGTACGGTAGAAAACCAGTCTAAAAAATCGCGGTGAAACGAAACCTCCAAATTAAAGATTATGTCTTGTAACGTCCAGTTTAGGAGTTTAAGCAAATGAAGATTTTTAAAATTTTTTTTGTAAAAAATGTTTGTTAAATGGTAATTTTAAAATTTTAAAATTTTAAAGGCAGTTTGATAACCAAAAAGATCATGCTAGAGACGAATCCAGTGTTTGTATTCGTAGTTTTTCGTATCGGGGAAAACGTTTTACGTCAAAATTATGGAAACCTGAAATTATGGGGCGGAGCGCATTTTATATTTATTCGAGAATAGTGTTGAAAAGTTTACTGAGTAATTTTATTCTTTAAAAACGATGAAAAATCTATTTTATGACACTTTCCTACATAAAAAAAATCTAAAATAAAAGAAAAAAGTTTTTTCGACCAAGAATCGACCAAAATCCTGATTCATCTTGGTACACCCAGGCAAAAACTCAAATTTTGGTCAAAATTTTTTTCCAAAAAATTAATTTTTTTTAAAGAAAATGTCAGAAAATTTTATTGATACAGCTCTGCCATCTTAAGAGTGTTACAAAGACATTTGGGCAAAAAAACGTTTCGACTAGAGATGACGACAATGCAATATATTGCATTGCAATATTGCGTTGCATTGCAACTTTCCGGGAAAATACATTGCATTGCAATATTGCACTTTGGATTTCGAAAATATTGCATATTGCATTGGAAATCGTAAAATATATTGCATTGCAAAAAATATTGCAATGGTCAAATTTCCTGAAAGAAAAATAATTGAATGGTCAATTATTTTGAATTCCGCTCAAGGCCATATTTAAACGGTCGCCGGCCAAGTGCCGGAGCTTTGCTTTAGTCTTTAGCGGAATTTGAAATTTGTCACCAAGTTTAGAAGTTTAAAAGCAGCTTTATAAAATCGAGATTTTCTCTATTACAGGATGCGCCAAAAGTCCTTACACGGACAAAAATTCAAGATTTTCATGTCGAAACCTAACAATATTAAAAAAACAATTATGCCATTCAAAAGCTTAGAAAATTGTGCACAAGATGCATCATTCAGAATTTAAAATACCAACCTTTCGCATTTACGCAGGAACGTATTCTTTTACGCCAACTTTCGACCGCCGAGGCGAGCCAATTTACATCAATTTAATTGGTTTGCTGCACCCTGTATAGCAGTTATGGGCAATTTAGTTGTCATTCGAAAGCTTATTTTTGTGCCTACAAAATGAGTGGTGAACGGAATAATTTGGTTAAGCACAAAAAAAGATTCGACTGTTTTAATGATTTTTATCTTCAGTTCCCTTAACTTTTTTCATATGTCTTAGATTTTGTCCTTAAAAAGATTCTCATTTAAATGGTCATATCTTTTTGTAGAACCGAACAAACTTTTTTTTTCAGTGCATATGCTTCAGAGTTAAGCCAGGGCTTTCGAATGGTATATTTTCCTTCAAAGTTTATGCATCACAGTATAATTTGTGATAAAAAAAAATGGCTAAAATTCATTTGCGCCCTCAAAATGCTTATTTACGCCCTCAAATCAATTATTTACGCCCTCAAATTTGAAAATTGATCAAATTGCTCATTTACGCCCTCAAATTGCTCATTTACGCCCTCAAATTTATTATTTACGCCCTCAAATCGATCAAATTGGGTGGGAATTCCCTATTTTAGATGGCAATATTTTCAGAACTCGAATGTCTGACTGTGTTTAGACTTTCCAAACCGGTATCTTCAGTTTCCCTGAGCCATTCTGTAGGAGAACGCATGAGGAGCTCACTCGAGCGACCCTGAGAGCCGCAAAAAATTTGCACTATATCGAGGTTCGTACTAAATCGGGGTTCCACTTTCGATACTTTCAAAGACTTTTGACCAAGTCCATCGAACTCGAAGTTGCACTAAATCGGGGATTGACTGTACCAGAGAGAGAGAGGTAAGTTTTCTCAGGCGGAGGTGCACTGGTGATGGTACCTAGGTGAAGTACCTATGTGGGTACCAAGTGGTCGTCCACTTGGATCAAAATTGTTTTTAACGTTTTTCATGTTCCGAAACCTGTTTCTGGATTTATTCGGCATGCTGAAGATGGTTTGACGGTGGTAAAATGCCGTGTTCTCAAGTATTTTTGAGTGTTGTGAAATAATTGATTTTGGTGAAATCAATTATTCACCAAAACTCAAAATATACTCGAGAACACGGGATTTTACCACTGTCAAACCATCTTCAGCATGCCCGAATTAGTCCAGAAAACAGGTTTTGGAACATGAAAAATGTAAAAATTTTTATGATATAAGTCGACGATCGGCTGGTTTCGCTGGTTGAGACTAAAAAATTTGAATTCCGCAAAATTTTGGCTAAAATAAGCATTTTCGTCGATTTGAGGGCTTAAAAAAGAAATTTGAGGGCGTAAATGAGTATTTTGAGGGCGTAAATAAGCATTTTGATCAATTTCAAATTTGAGGGCGTAAATAATTAATTTGAGGGCGTAAATGAGCATTTTGAGGGCGCAAATCACCTATAGCCTAAAAAAAATTAACTGTAAAATAATATAAAAAACTGATGCTCCTGTTGTTTTTAAGCTTATGACAAAGTGCAATTTTAGGTTTAGGACAAACTTATAATTTTTTTTTATTGTGGAAAACACCTTTGAGTCTAATTTAACATTAACTGGCCTGCCATGCGCGAAATCACAATATAATTAGTGAAAAAATTCCTTCAATTTCTATAATTTTTAAAAGGTATTGTACTCAGTCGTATTTGAACCTAGTCGTGGCACCCAGTAATAATGTGTACCTTTTTGAGGTTATACCACTCTAGAGTTAACATTGAAAAATATAAAATTAACTGTAGGTTGATACCGTATTTTCTCTAAAATAACGTCCCCCCCTTGATTTAAAATAGTGTTTGTGGCATTGCATTTTTGACCCACTTTTTAACACTTCTCTTAGTCAAATCACCGTCATTTTGTAGCCAACGAGATGAGATACAACTTAAGAGGTTACTTGCCTATGAAAAGTCTTTGAGAAATGGGTCAAAACACATTGCCACGAACACGTTTTTTTGAATTTAGGGGGCCGTTATTTTAGAGAAAATACGGTAACTGTGAAATTTCTCGTATTATATACGAGAATTTCTAAAATTGTCAACTCTACAGTTATCGACAAGAAATCCCGAATCCCGACGGGATTCCCGTTTTTCGTTTGACGGGAATCCCGAATCCCGAAAGTTTTTTAAATCCCGATCCCGAATCCCGCCGGACCCCTAAAAATCAAGCCTAGTCAACTCCCGTTATTACGACTCCCAATTAAACGATGCTCTCGTTACAACGACCTGAAAAAGTTCTTATGTTGGTTTAACTTCAGTCTATTTTTGATATAACTACCCTTGGTATAAGGATTACTATTTTTCCGTCCCCTTAAAAGACGTTATAACGGGGTTTTACTGTGCTCAAAAATTTAATATAAGAATTTTTTCTGTCTCGAAGAGAATTAAACAAAAGATGATAAAACAGGCAAATGGTGGAAACTTCGAAATGCCCGAAACTTTATTTCATATCGTCCAGAACTCAAACATACCGTATTTTCTCTATTAAGTCTCCTGGGGAAGTTATTGTTCAATCCCCCTCGGAGAGGGGAGTTATTACAATTGTGGCAGTTATTGGAGAGGGGGGAAATATTTTTCGAAGGAAATTTTTTTATCTTGAAACGAGCACAAGATTTTTTTATTGTCCTATTAGTCCTATTGCTCTGAAAATATTCAACAATTATTTTTAAATTATTTTGGTTATGATTCAAAATTTTATCAAAATCGTGAACCATCTACTAGTCGAGTCTAACGTTGCTTGACATTGCCAGATCGGACGACTTCGGACACTTTCACCGGAGTAGTGTAAAAACCAGAACAAACAGCTACAGCGAAAACAGGCACAGCAAAAACCTCTACGTGAAAACAAATGCACAAAAACAGGGATGACTTAGATGACAATTGGTATGACAATTTGTATGACAACTGGGATGACAACTGGATGACAACTGGGATGACAAAATGTAAAAATTTCGGACCTTATTTGGTTTAGAGGGACCACTGATTTTTTCACTATACTTTTTTTAAATTTTTATACGTGATTATAAAAAACATGATACTTTTAATAATAGTTTATTAGTATTTGTAAAAATCATGCTGATTTAGTCGATTATGGTCAATTTGATCAGTATAATCAACTCTATCATAATATAAAAATAGTGGAATAAAGTGGTTGCGCCCCTAAACCAAATAATGTCTCAATTTGCTCCAATTTGTTTGGTTGAACAACAAAGGTTGTATGTCATCCTTGCATATCGCATCTCCATAACCGTATTGTGCCGTCACTGCTCTTGTAGTTCATTCGCATCAAGTGCTGACCGCATTGCGCCATGAGTCTGCCTTTGTCTGCTTTGATCACCATCCTTAGCGTTCTGTAAACAAAACACATTTACAACCAACAAAAAAAGATTGCGGAAAAAAATTATTTCGCACAGAAGTGAATATCGGAGATTTTCTAGTGGTTGCAATTTGAATTCTATAGCAGTTTTCACTGTAGCTGTTTTTACGTAGTGGTTTTTGCTGTAACTGTTTTTACGTAGCGGTTTTTGCTGTAACAGTTTTACGTAGTGGTTTTTGCTGTAACTGTTTTTACGTAGCGGTTTTTACTGGACATGCTTTCACCGCACCATAACTACTTATACAATAGTTAAATTATTTCTGGACTAACATATAAAATTTAAATTTTCAATGCAAATTTAAAAAAATTCACATTCAATTTCAATCGGTCTCAATGATAAAAAGTGTCCCTCACCAATTCAAATTTCGGAAATGTCGCTGCGTTTAAAACCCATGGTCCTTTAAATTATGTCGGCAAGACACAGAAAATTTCTTAAATAGAGTTATCATTAAAGGTGTGCATTCGACTGGGGGAGAGATTTCGGCATCGGGATTGAGGCCGGAAAATTTGAAAACACACTCTCAAAACCTAAAGTATCCGGATAAGCAAGAGAGTTGATATTTGAAAACACACTCTCAAACCTAAAGTATCCGGATAAGCAAGAGAGTTGATATTTGAAAACACACCTCTCAAAACCTGAAGTATCCGAATAAGCAAGAGAGTTGATATTTGAAAACACACTCTCAAATCCTACAGTATCCGGATAAGCAAGAGAGTTGATATTTGAAAACACACTCTCAAAACCTAAAGTATCCGGATAAGCAAGAGAGTTGATATTTGAAAACACACTCTCAAAACCTAAAGTATCCGAATAAGCAAGAGAGTTGATATTTGAAAACACACTCTCAAACCTAAAGTATCCGGATAAGCAAGAGAGTTGATATTTGAAAACACACTCTCAAAACCTAAAGTATCCGAATAAGCAAGAGAGTTGATATTTGAAAACACACTCTCAAAATCCTACAGTATCCGGATAAGCAAGAGAGTTGATATTTGAAAACACACTCTCAAACCTAAAGTATCCGAATAAGCAAGAGAGTGATATTTGAAACACACTCTCAAAACCTAAAGTATCCGAATAAGCAAGAGAGTTGATATTTGAAAACACACTCTCAAAACCTCAAAATAGTCTGAGCCTTTACCGATTTTATTTATTTGTAGGGAGAATTTCAGTATTATTCAGGTACTGACTTTTTTTTCGCGATTTCAATTTACATGATTTATGCAACCGTATGCTGAAAATGAAGGCAAGACGCAGGTCTACATTTTAAGTGTGAAGTTGGGCTATATTTGTACCAGCACAAGGTGTATGATGATTGAAAGCTCCAAAGATGTATATATATTAAAGAACCAATCAATCTCCATAGGTGTCTGCTGGAAAACTGAAGGCAAGTCCTTATAGGTCTCCAACACCTTACCTCTGTGAAAGGCCTGCCATAGTAAAATTTCTTAGCCTGAATCTGAGAACTTATCATGTACAAGTAATCATGGTACCCATCAGAGATAAAATTCAAGCGTAGGGAAGAGTAAATACTAGGATAAGCTTTATCTCAGAAAAAGCAACATGGTAATCCTCAGGAGAAGGAAGATCCCAGTGAATACCTGTCAGCTTTGTACCAATGGTCATCTCGAGCAAGAACTTAGAGCTTCCTATACAAGAGCCACGTCTGTAATAGTAACAGGGTAAGTAAGAGCAGAAGCACCAAGAGGAGGTGGAAGTCCCTCACAGACACGGCAAGTACCTAGGAGCGTCGCAGATACAAAGCTTAGCAGGATATTCAATTGACAATATGGAACTAACTCTTGATGAGAGAGCACCGTCCGTACCGACACTGATTAAAGAAGGTCAACCTCAGGAAGCACCAACAGGCGCCCGACCTTGTAAGCAGCTAGCATCTCAGGGTAACTTGATATACTGCGACTTTTTTACGGTCCCGAGGGGTCTCGTTATATCGAGACTCGACTGTATTCACAATCTAAAAAACACACTCTCAAAACCTAAAGTATCCGAATAAGCAAGAGAGTTGATATTTGAAAACACACTCTCAGATCCTACAGTATCCGAATAAGCAAGAGAGTTGATATTTGAAAACACACTCTCAAAACCTAAAGTATCCGAATAAGCAAGAGAGTTGATATTTGAAAACACACTCTCAAAACCTAAAGTATCCGAATAAGCAAGAGAGTTGATATTTGAAACACACTCTCAAACCTCAAAATAGTCTGAGCCTTTACCGATTTTATTTATTTGTAGGGAGAATTTCAGTATTATTCAGGTACTGACTTTTTTTTCGCGATTTCAATTTACATGATTTTATGCAACCGTATGCTGAAAATGAAGGCAAGACGCAGGTCTACATTTTAAGTGTGAAGTTGGGCTATATTTGTACCAGGCACAAGGTGTATGATGATTGAAAGCTCCAAAGATGTATATATATTAAAGAACCAATCAATCTCCATAGGTGTCTGCTGGAAAACTGAAGGCAAGTCCTTATAGGTCTCCAACACCTTACCTCTGTGAAAGGCCTGCCATAGTAAAATTTTCTTAGCCTGAATCTGAGAACTTATCATGTACAAGTAATCATGGTACCCATCAGAGATAAAATTCAAGCGTAGGAAGAGTAAATACTAGGATAAGCCTTTATCTCAGAAAAAGCAACATGTAATCCTCAGGAGAAGGAAGATCCCAGTGAATACCTGTCAGCTTTGTACCAATGGTCATCTCGAGCAAGAACTTAGAGCTTCCTATACAAGAGGCCACGTCTGTAATAGTAACAGGGTAAGTAAGAGCAGAAGCACAAGAGGGAGGTGGAAGTCCCCACAGACACGGCCAAGTACCTAGGAGCGTCGCAGATACAAAGCTTAGCAGGATATTCAATTGACAATATGGAACTAACTCTTGATGAGAGAGCACCGTCGTACCGACACTGATTAAAGAAGGGTCAACCTCAGGAAGCACCAACAGGCGCCGACCTTGTAAGCAGCTAGCATCTCAGGTAACTTGATATACTGCGACTTTTTTACGGTCCGAGGGGTCTCGTTATATCGAGACTCGACTGTATTCACAATCTAGCGTTTGCCGTAGTGAAAGCGGCTAAATATTTGTTGTATTAAAATTATCCGTAGTATGAATATCGTAAAATGTGTAAGTTAATTCGAACATTGAATCGGTCAATTCTGTAAACTCAACATCGCTAAGTTTTCATCTAAAATTGTCTAATAAAATCATTTTGGATCAGTAACTTGCTCAGTTTGATATAAGTTATTCCGTTGACCGAATTTACCTCATAGTAAATTTAAAGGACATTAAATAATCGGGCATATGCCGGACATATGCCGGGCATTTTCCAAATTTTCGGGCATTTTCCAAATTTTCGGGCATTTCACAAATGTCTGGTATCAATCAATTTTTATTTAACGAATTTCAAATATCACGTTGGTTAAAAGCTTTGCGCAGGTCGTCAATTTGTGTTAATCATATACTTGAATAGGTTGCCATTTTGGCACTTGCGAACTTCGGAGGCCCATTTTTTATAACTGTGCAAAGTTATAAAAGTCAATTTTCGTAAGATTTTTTTAGTAACGATTTTGTAAGGTAAATGTTATAACACTTTCATATCTTTTAAAGCGTATATAAATTACTTATGAGACTTAAAAACATTATTAACAGTTAATAATAACAAGGGGCATCCCCAAGTGCGCAAGTGCCGCCATTTTCGTCTTGCATCCCCCTATGATTTTTGGTATATTTTTTACAAGAACAAAGGTGATTGTGTTATTAGGATCATCATAATCATCATAGTTAGTCACTTGATCATCCATAACCGACATAGAAAACTTTTTAATTTACATTTTTCATATAGTGTTGGACAATCAGCAGGTAAAACAAGGCATTTAGGTCAAAAAGCAACAGGGGGACAAAGTTACGAATGTCAACCGACAAATCTAGTATATGGCGTGTTGAGAAATCCTTAGAGTCATTTACCTCTAACACTTTTAGTATACATGAGTAGGGGTGCGGTTGAACGAATTGTATATTTTTAACACCAAGCTGAATTTCTTTTTCATGAACCAGTTTTGTCATGATTGGCATCATATAGCCCTAAGCTCGCTCTAAAAGTTGGTTAGCTTTAATTTTAGAACAATCGAAAAATCGAAAAAAATTAATAATAAAACTAAAAGATGTAAAAAGAAGAAATTTGAATCATCTTATTTCGTGTGTTGAAACATCAAAATTACATCTAGCAACATGTATTTTACTTCGCGGTGAACCTTTTTAGCGCTGAATGTCAGCTTTCTTGCCGAAGAAAAAAGCACCCAAAAGTTTAATTTTTCAAAATACAGGGTTTTTGAGAATTTCGTCTTATTCCTTGTTCAAGTCCTTGTTCAAATTATTTTTTTTATTTTATTTTTAGGGTCCGTAAAACATTTGTGTGGTCCCGTTGCAACAGCTATATCTTGATCTGAAAACTATTTTATTAAGCGAGTTTATACTCATTCGAAAGCCCTTTTAATGGCGAAAGACCTTTGAAATTTATATTTGAACATTGCTGTAAAATTTTTGAGTTATTGCTCCTTGCAGTTGAAAATAAGTTGATAAAACTCCCTTTTTCAGAGTTTTTTTGACTTCGAATGTCAAAAACGGGTCATAAAAAGCGAAATCACTTTCGCGGGCAAGTCCATCATGTTCCCAAGATGTCAACTATCGCTTTAGAAAAAAAAACAAAAATTCGAGTTTTAAGTTGGCATGAACGCCATTTTTTCTAAAAATATCGTTTTTGGTTTTTTTGACTTCGAAAATCAAAAACGGTCATAAAGGGCGGAATCACTTTTGCGGCCAAGTTTATCGTGTTTCTCGAGATGTCAGCTATCGCTCAAAAAAAAAAATATAAAAAAAAAATTACCAAGTAGCGTCGGATTTCAAGCTACCGTATTCCCACTGATAGACATTTCGCGCTAAATTTTCTATTGTGTTTTCAAATATTTTCACCAAAAAAATTCCCAACCTATTCTGAGATCATATAAATTTTTGCTTAAAATCTTTTTGGCATATTCTCACCAATATTATAAAAAACTATTGATGAGTAAGTTTTAATGAATATTTTATGAACGATTTCACTAAATTTTTCTACTTCTGTATTTTTTCATAACTTTCTCTACTGCTTAGTTATCCAAACAATTTTTTTGTTATTATTTCCATCACCACATTAACGGTGCGACACTAAGAGATGTAACGGTTGCGTAATAAGTTCGGAATGGATTTTCAAAGCCCTATTTTTCAAAATTTTTATTATCGCATGTTTAAAAACTTAGTACCATTCGAAAACCCTGATTATCTTCTTTCAAACGACATATCACAATTTTATTTCACTTAACAATATGACCACCATTTGGATCAATACATAAAAAAGTCGTTGATGGCTTTCTGGATCATCTCCTGCGGAATTGCATCTCATTCTTTTAGCAGAGAAGCCTTCAGAGCAGCAATTGTTTTGTGGGCTTGAAGCATGCCTTCGATTGCAGATATGGCCAGACAAAGTATCCATCACAGTCAGATCGGTGAATTTGGTGGCCAGTCACCCTTGATGGCAGCATTGTCGCTCCAGTGAGATTCAACCTTGATGAAGTCGAGGAAGTGCTCTTCAATCCAGTTCTGAGTCTCCACAGCTCGATGCGAAGGTGCTCCATCTTGTTGGAAAGTCCATTCGCCGTCCATATTCTCTTCAGTCCACGGAAGAACCTTCGAGCTCCTGGCGATATTCTGGGCCGTCGACCTTCCCTCCTTTGGGCACAAAGATGAGTGGAGACTTACAAAACGCCTTGGTTTATGTATTGATGCAAATGTGGTCATATTGTTAAGTGAAATAAAATTGTGATATCTTTGAAAGAGGAGAATCAGGGCTTTCGAATGGTACTAAGTTTTTAAAACATGCGATAATAAAATTGTTGAAAAATAGGCTTTGAAAATCCATTCCGAACTTATTACGCACCGTTAGCACTTCGCAGCTTAAAATTTGTGTATCGTAATTTACAGACTATACATTTGAAAAAGTAGTATTACATGTTGATATTCCAGATGCTACACTTGCGTACCGATATTAGCAGACGCGACTTTTTCAGACCCACATGAACAGACGCGACACTTACAGCTCGACAATTGCAGACGCGACATTTGCAGAGGCAAGATTTAGTTATTGAAAATTATTGAATTTAAGGATAGTAAGCATCCAATATACTATTTTTTTGCAAATTTCAACTCTTATTAGTACTTCAGTTCAAAAACTCAAAATTAGAGGCAAAACGAGTAAAAACCTCTAATTTATAAAATATCTTGTTGCGCATTTTTTAGTTTATAAGTGTGTATATTTGTATTTTTTTTTGCCTTTTTACTTTTTTGGCCACAAAATGGCCCATATTTTGAAAATCGAAATGGGACAAAACAAAAACGGTGTAAAAGTGGTATAATTTGCTATTGTAGGCCTGAAAATTGGTTGATTTGGAGTTAAATATAGTGAAATTTGTGTGTTTTATGCAATGGGATTTTGCTTCCGGGGTGAGGCGCAACACGTACCAACTATACTACTTTATTGAGTAAATAGCTAATTTGGTAGCTCTAAAATTACATAAGCAATCGAAAACTTAAAAAACCGTACCAACTGAATATTTTAAAATTTCATAGTTGAATATTTTAGAGTTAGGAAAAAGTGAAAGTGGCAAGGTTTTGTTTTTGAGGTTCAGTTAGTAGTCTGGTTTAGCATTCACAAACAGCCTACTCATTAAAATTGTACCTCATGCAAGCATGAAGATTTTGGTATATCCGTTAGTGCCTTTTTTGTCCGCCCTCGTTGTTTCGTTTTAATTTTTTGTATGATTGTAAGATCGTGATCCTATTGAGAAAATTACACAAATGAAAAAAACTCTGAAACTACTCTTTGACTTATTTTTCACCATGAAAATTTCAGTGAAGAGGGCAAAGCCCAAGGCCAATTGACAGTGACCGAAGAAAAGTTGAGTGAGGGCAGAAAGGAGTCTATTTATTTTGTGGTTAGTGCCACCAATATAGACATAAATGACTTCTTGGGCAAGTGTGATCCGTTCCTCAAAATATTTCGTATCAACATGGACAATACGTAGGCCTTCACAAAAGTATATGCCAAATCAAAATTTATTTAATTTCAGTTTGCAACTAGCTTATCGCTCTAGATACAATGTAAATATTGGAATTTTGTGCCGAAAAAGCCATCAATATAAACAAAACTTCAGAAGCAAATTTGAAACCGCGATGGAAACCCTTTGAAATTCTGACTCAACAGCTCTGCTATGAAAACATAAACCAAGAATTTCTGATAGAGTATCTAGATTGGTACGTTTTTTGAAATTCATTAGCTAAGTAGCACTATTGCACGGCTAAAATTGTGATCAGAGAAATTATTTTTGAATTGAATCGCTGTGAAAAAACACATCGAATACGATTGCTATATATTGCTATAAGCAAATTTGAATAATTTTTGCAAAATTTTGCAAAAAACAACTCTGTCTTTTGTGAAAGTTTCATAAAAACCCCATCAAAAAAGACAGGAACAGAATAACAAGAAAGGCAGATATAGCGAACGGGTATGACGTGAGGTGATTCGCTGTCATTTTAAAAAGTGCCATATTCTTAGTATCAAATATATTTTTTCTGGGTTGCATAAAATACTGGGTTGTTAAAAAATTATATCCATCGTTGACAATGAGAATTTCAACAATGAAAATATGCGCGCGACATCACTTTTATTGCGAAAATATTCAGGATTATTTCAACTAATAATGGAATTATCGAAAGGCGAAGCAGGCATTTGGAATCGAATCCACTAGCAATTAACAATTAACTTATTTGTCGTTCTCTATTGTTATATAAGTAAATTCATTTGAAAAACAACAAAAATAGTGTCCCGCGCCCATGCAAACATATGAAATTATCGTTGTCGGCGACGGCTATGTTGCTTTAAAAAAGTCTTACGTTCACAACACTTTGTTGCTTGACACTTCAATGCGCTTCAAATTTTTGTATTTGTAAAAAATATAGCAAAATCGGTTAGTGTTACAGAACAAAAAATTTTAAGAATCAACGCAATTAAATTTTTTCATAGGTACGAAATCTAAAATTTTTTGACTGAACCTACAACCCATCAAAGAAATTTCTAGGGTTGTCACACAGTCAGCTAGAGTCTTTAATCGTATACAATCTGTTTGCTTAATAGACAGCAATTCACAACTCTTCTTTCAAACAATAAGAGTAACGAAGCAAATATACCAGGTTGCTAGGAAAGTCCTGTCACTACACTTATTCGCGGCAAAACTTTCGGATGGGTCCGAAATTTTGCAATGCTGCGAATTAGTGATGGCCATTTGGGCTATTGCGAGTTTGCGGGGCGGGTTTTGGGTGCTGAAATTTTGCGTGCGGGCTTGTGAGGCGCATTTTAGTAATTTTTCAAGTGCGGGGCGCGAGGCGGGTTGAAAAAATTTTTCTTGCGGGTCCCGCGCTTAATTGCGGGTAGAACGAAAGAACACTTTGAAAAAGTTAATTATTCAATTGAACAAGTGAAATTTCTTTATACAACCATATGAACAAATGTGATTAATAACTATTCAATCAACGGAGAGCCTTGCAAGACTAATCAAAATCACATCCCTCCATCTTCTCAAAAAGAGCAAGCTTCCAAGTTAGAGCAGACATTCTGAAAATAACGGAGACATAACGAGTAGAATACACGTATGTATATAGAATTTCTCTATTATGACTCATGCTTGCGTACTTCAACAATTGATGTTTTCCAGTGTTTGCTAAAAAAGTTGTACGGGGCAACCCGCGCGGATTTCACCCTCTGCGTGCGGGTTTGAGGGCGGGTTCAAAAAATTTTCAACTGTGGGGTGCGGGGCGGGTTTTCGAAAAATTGCCAAAATCGTGCAGGGCGGGGCGGGTTACCCGCGCGGGTCCCGCCCGCGACATCACTACTGCGAATGAATGTCGTGACAGGACTTTCCTAAAAACCTGGTATACTTGCTTCGTTATTCTTATTGTTTGAAAGAAGGGTCGTGAATTGATGTCTAAAAACAAACAAAATGTATACGATTAAGATCTAACGAATTTTTAAATGATTTATGCAAACTTTGCAATATAAATACATAAAAACCCACAAAAACATTAGAACAAGATAGCAGTTATAGCGCGTGAATGTTAGCCCAAAGACGGTCTGTCCCCTCTCGGGAAATGACAATTAACCAATGCTAGTATTGATTGTTTTTCTTATGGGCTGCATAAACAATACTTGAATTGTCCTTCTAAACTTTTAGAGACATAATCTGTAATTTCAGAGGTTTTTTATATAGAATCTGGCACCCTTTTCCGACCTTTTTTCTACCGTACATGTTATATACCAACTAGGTCTGCAGGCCCTATGCCGTTCGGGATGCCGTTCTTTTTTTTAACACTAGAATTCCCGACTGTAACGTTCGACTACCTGGCAGCAGAAAAACCTCCTGAGCACGAATATCGCATAATCAGAATTAATCTTGATGCGTGGTCATCACGGAGGTAGGCGGGACTCCGGAATTTCCGGATTCCAACCGCGGCGAAATCCGGAATTCGTATTTTAACCGCGGCGAAAACCCGGAATTTCCGGATTTTCGCCACGGCGAAAATCCCGAATTTCAGGAATTCAAAAATCAAAAGTTTTCATATACCTTTTAGAATAAAGACAGGATAAAACAACAAGCTGACTAACAAAGCAATTAAATGAGACAACTATCATTTACGCTAAAGCAGGAATGCAAAATAAATAAGCTAGAGACACATAAAACATCAAAAATTATTTTTTTGAATAAATGATTTCGCGGTGAAAATGCCAAAATTCCGGATTTTCGCCGCGGTTAGAATCCCGAAATTACGGATTTTCGCCAGGGCTGTAATTTTTTTTTTTGACATCCTACATCCACATGCGGCCTAAAAAATTTTTGACATCCACATCCGACATCCGGACGTGAAATTTTTGACATCCGAAACATCCGAAAACATCCGAAAAATCCATGTAAAATCAATGAAAACATCCGCTGACATCCGACCTGAAAATTTATTGACATCCACATCCAACATCCGACCCAAAAATTTTGACATCCAACATCCACATCCGCCGGATGTGGATGTTTCGGATGTATACATCCACATGCGGATGTATCTTTCGGATGTTTTACAGACCTGATTTTCTCCTACCTCCTGGTCATCACATGTAGAGAAATTAGAGAGCTACAACATAGACGAAAATAAGCACAGCAAATTGAACAAAAGTCATTCAGAAAATATACGAAAAGAGGTGAAACCAGCTGTTTTCCCGGTGTTTAAATTTGAGGGGTACTCTGTCCGGCTTATGCCTTTTTACTTTTCAAAGAAAATTTGTTGCTGATGATATACCAAAATTCTCAGCGTGAAAAATGCAACAGAACTAGTACAAAGACTCACAAGATAACAAGTGAATATCAGAAAATTTAGGCCAGAACAATTTGAAACCAAACCATATCGAAAACAGGGCTTGTGTATGAAAATTCAGGTTTGTGGCATGGTTTTGTAATTTTCTCAAAGTTTTACAGGGCATTTCCTGATAATGAAAATATCACGTGATAAAGCACATAAACTGCATCAGACACATAGATTAGATCACAGATAGAGCTTTGTTTTTTCTGCTTTTTGAGAGGATTGAAGAAGTGTGGTGGAAGCCTGGTCACGGGTGAACGATTCTGGTTTTATTTCAAGGGTTTGGAGGTAACGCAATTATCATGAACTCGAACGCTGTTAGAAAAAAAGACTCGCCGATGTCTTGGCTATCTCTTGGTATGAAAAGTACACAGATATTTAGTTTGAAGCTTGCTTCCTATCCCAGGAATATACAACCAGTATTGTCCAGCCTTGACCAGGCCGCTACCACACTTCTTCAATCCTCTCAAAAAAGCGGAAAAACAAACATAAGTGGTTCATTTACATCAGTAGTTCGGGTAGATTTAATAGTTAGGGTAGATTATCCACCCTACCTGTGACCCCACTACTCTACGTCGCCTACCCTAGCCTATCCTGGTCTATCCTGGCCTATCCTCGCCTACCCTTGCCTATCCTCGCATACCTCGCCTGTTTAGCCTACTATAACGTACACCTGACCTGGTCCCCAGAGTGTACGTTATATCAAACTTTGACTGTAGTGATTCTACTTAAACACTTAAATTTTCTATCTGCCTACTTACTTAACTGCCCATTTACTTACCCTACGTGGCAAAAAAGGCAGAAAAGGCATTGGCAGAAAATCGGGCTTCAAACACAAAAATCCACCTTAAGTCCAGCCTAAAGTCCACCATCACCAATTTAGAGGGCAAGAAAAAAATTTTTAGAAGCCATTTCAATTATACGTGTTTGTGCTTGAAAAGCAGCCAAGATGTTGCACTTGAGGGTTCCGCAAAAATGTTTGACATTAATTCACAAAAAATAGCAGAAAAGTGAGCTTGAAAACAAAAATATACCTTAAATCCAGACTAAAGTTCACCATCCCCAATTTGGAGAGCAACGAAAAAATTTTTTAGAAGCAACTTTAATTATACGTGTTTGTGCTAGAAAGAAAGCCAAGATGTTGAACTTGAGAGTTCCTGAAAGATATCAGACATAAATTACAAAAACTGGCATAAGTGGGGTTGTAAAACAATAACTTCAAAAAGTGTGACAGAAGCCCTCCTCCGACCCAAATACTATGCAGAGATAGCAATCAATAATATTTATAGCCTTGACTTGTCAGTGTGGGCACAGAATTAAATTTTACAGTAGCTGTAGACTCCACCAAGTCTAACCTACCATCGACGACTCTTCTTCTTTACATCGTTGAGATGGTAAGGAGCGAACTTTTTTAGGGTTGAAAATCAGAAACATTTTCAGCATATCACGCTTATCAATATGAAATTGCAATCTATGCGTTGTTGAGATTTGCTACATTATAGCAGGACCAATATTTTCAATGCTTATAGTATATTTTTTATATTTTTTCTTACCAAACCCTAATAAAGATTTACGATCTAAGACTTAAAATTTTCATTCTTGCCCTATAATTTTGTTCCTGGAATTAAAATAGCTGCCCTAAGCAATAACGCGATAAAGAGATATGTGTTTTACGCAGAGATCTGAATGAATGAATGCTGTCTTGTTTGAATGTTTAATTATGGAAATTCATGGTATTTTTTCAACAACTTCTGAAACGCCTATCATTGCTCTTCCAGACACTATTTTAATTAGAAAATTATTGACAAAATTAATTTGAAAGCCGCTTCTGCAAAGCAAGCAATAGAAACTTCAAAAATTTTTCAAAATTTATGAAACCCATCGACTGATCAATTACTTTAAAATATATCACCCGCCAACTCCAAGTAGCCGGCTACAGAAGACATCACCCTTTGACGAACAGAATTAAATTAACACGGATGTGTGGTTACTAGTCTGTGGACCTTGTTACTTTGAGTAAGCCCTGTCTGAAACTCAAAAAAATAGTGCAAAAAATACTAGAATTACCGACTTTTATGAGACATGCGGCGCGAAGTGAAAGAAAGCTCGATTTAACCAAACCAAGATTATAATGTTCACGTGCAGTTGATCGAAATATTTTAATCACAGTTGATCTGCGATACTTCTTAAGATGATATTTTTTCCGTGTATTTCAACCACTATCATAAGAGAGACACTGAATCTGACTTGTCGGAATCTTGTTAAAAAATTTTACCGCCTTTTCTGGTATGCCCAATTGCCTTGTGTACAAAGTTTGTGACTCCCCAGCCCTAAAGATCCACAAAAGTTATAACGGGCAATCTGTAGTTCTGAAACACCTTGATTTACTTTTGACCACACATCAGTTTACCTATACATTTCTCCCTCAGGATTTGGTGCCAAATCCCGCAGACTACACCAAGGTCCACTACAATTTCCCCTCAATCTTGAAACCAATGATCCCTGTGCTATGGTATATCTTCTCTGCTGCATGCTTATGTGGTGGCCCAGTCAAAAGTGGATTTGAGTGGTCCCACTGATTACACACCCACAGTTAGGTAGGCAGCTAGGAGGGCAGCTGCTATGCCTGAGAATGGATCCAAGGTGGTCGATAAGAGATTTGAACGATCAATAAAATCAGTAATTTAGTATGTGTGCTGTAGATAATAACTGATGGAGCAATGACCGATTTGAAAAACACAAAAGAAGAAGTCGTCAAGGTGTGCTTTGTGGTTTTTCTGAAGTTTCAGTGAATATTTGATAAACTATGAAATGTGTACATCCAGGGTGCCAATTAAAGACGCCAGGATAGTTGTCGCTTTAGGCTATATAAAACAATAGAGTCAAAGTGAATGACAAAGCGCCTTTTGAACTTTAGATTTAACTTTTTGGTATTTTTCAAAGTTTCGGGACTCAAATGCAATCCTATATGTCAGCTATATTCTGACACAAAAACTTCTAGAAAAAAACATATAAATTCAAGATCGAAACTTCAAAAGGCCGTCACTCAGAGACGTTTTGTGAGTGCTTTTAAAGCTTTGATTTAAAATTTTAGTGTTTTTCTAGAAGTTTTTGGTATCAAAGTGTAGCTGAGATTCTGGGCTACATTTTGGTACTAAGGTTTTTCTAAGACAAAATTTTAAATCTAAAGTTTAAAAGACGCTAACTTTGCCTCTCACTTTGACTCCATCGTAAATGTGGTCTTACGGACTTCGATCTCCATTTTTTGAAGAAAACTGATTAATTCCCTGTTCTAGTTGAAGCTTCAACACAATTTCTGTTGTCATTACTAATGTATTGAACATTTCGCAGGCTTCCAAAAATTTCTAAAAATCCTAAAAATTTTACAGATTCGATTTTTCTGGTTAAAAAATTAGTTTTGCATGTTCAAAATGCGTAAATTCCTACCTCCACACAGGTCACTGGGCGACGAAGAAAGGCTCACGCTAAAGATAAACCAGCCAAGCAGCGCTATATGAGAGTGCACAACCTTGCGATTTATAGTGGGACCCATACAAATAGAATATGCCAATGAGATAAATCAATTACGAATTGCTAAGACAGCGGCAGTTGCGACGCTCGGCATATGAATCATTTTGACGTCTTCCCGTGCATATAAACAAGCGGAATACTTGATGGGTGTGAAAAAAAGATTTCCGCGGTTTTTTAGAGTTTTATGGTAAGGTTGGTAACGTGTGGCTCATTAACACGGAAAAGGCCGCGTTGTACTAAGCTATGAACTAAGTGTTCTAAGCTAGAAAATACATATTCCTCCACTTATATATTGTAAATATCTTTATAAACATCACTACATCAATCTGAATAAACATTTAGTCCATGGTATTTTTGCTTAAAATAAAATAGACAAATGCTTAAAAATCGTAATTTACAATACATCAAATATGGCGCCAATTCAGAAATAATCCGGATTAAAAATAATCCCGTATTCAGCGCGCGGATAGGATTGAGATTCAGGATTATCCTGGATCCTATTCCGATCCGTATGCAGCCGTGCGGATTGGATTCGAGATTAAAGATTATCCTCGATCTAATCCGACGGCTGAATACTACCCTGAGGACCAGGTCAGTGTGCGTTATAGTAAGCTAAATAGACTAGGGCAAGGCGATATAGGATATAGGTACGGTAGGTGAGAGTAGGCGAGATGCATGGGTAGTTTGTAGCAGGTAGGAGGAGGATTCACCCTAACTATTTATGCACTCGAACGATTGATCTACTCGAATAACTAATATGTATGACCACTGTTCCACCACACGTTCTCGAACCGCACAGGAGCCGATTAGAGCCTGCAGACCCTAGTTATGCATAGGACGAATTTCACCGTCGCGAGAATCCACCGTTGGCGAGATTGATTGGATTAGTTTGGTGTTGCTCACAAACTCTTTTGCTTCTGCAGGAAATAACCGATCTCGGCAGAAGCGAGGTTTATAGCCAGCTTCTAGGAATCAGGACCACAGGAAAGGCGGTCTTCTTCTCTGATCAGCAACGAGGTATATGAGAGATATCGAGAATTTTAGCCACGACGACCACATCAGCAATCAGCATCTTCTCTATCAAGTTCTCGACCAGCTTATGTGCAGTCACCAGAATAAGAAATGATATCCGTTTCATCAACGCAGACTTTAGGTAGGATGACCTAGCAAGAAACCAGCTTTCAGAAGTTGTCACTATCTTCGCAATTCAACAGAAATTTTCACCAGCCACAAGTTTCGTTTCAACCAGAAAATGTCAATGCTATGCTTGTCCTGGTTATGTACATTGCTAACCAGGTGCTAACAAACCGAATAAAGATTTTGGTGAACCGGAAAAGGGGCGATGAAAATTAATTATTGTTTATTTTCACGTGTAACTGAAGTCTCAGCTTGTGTTTCATGTATCTTGTACTTCGTATCTTATTTTTGTATTCAAAATCAAAATGCAAATAACAACACATTAATTCAATGCTCTCGGCGAAGCACTAGGAATGGACG